>PVJS01013018.1:0-42779 GCA_004027185.1 Glis glis
ATCAGATGGGCTTACAGTTTGAAGCAATGTAGTCCCAGGTTCTGACTGCACGTGGAGGGTCAGAGGAACCAGTAGCTGGTCGAACGGTCTAAGAGCTGGAGTCTTAGGATCGGAGCAACCACTAATTCAGTCCCAGTCCAAGACGTGAAGATCAGGAAGCTCTTCGGAGAAACGATGGTGAAGTTTCAGTTCCAAGAGCGGGGGGCCGAGAAGATCGAGAAGCTCTTCAGAGAAAGGCGAAGCCGGCAGCTGACGATCTCAGGCGAGAGCAGATGCGTTTTCCTCGGAAAGAGTCGCGCGCACTCTATGCGGCTTCTCCCTCTTTATCTAAGTCCGCACCTATCAGAATCCTGCTGCCTACATTCAGGGCAGGCTTTCTGTTTAATCTGCTGTGACACACCCAAAATCACATAATCTTGGGTGTGTCATGATCAGGTCAAGTTGACAACCTATATTAACTATCACAATGACCTAGGAGTGTTCTTACAGGGAGAAGTGAAGAATAGATGCTGAACAGAGGCTAGTAATCAATGTGTGTGAGTGTGGGAGAGAGTTCTGAATCCCTACACACCATGTATAGCCCCTCCATACAAAATCAACCTCTTTGGGAGTATTTGTGATTCTCTCTCTCTCTCTCTCACTCTCTCGCTCTCATCTCTCTCTCTCTCACACGGTAGTTAAACATCTGTGCTGGCGTTGCTATCTTATTCATAAGGTCCTAATGGAGGTTTCGGAAGAGCCTAAAGTTTTACAAAATATGTACCAAAAAGGAGATAAAAGTCCATGTCACAGGACAATGGAAGAGACGCGCCACAGTACCAGGCTTGGAAAAATAAACACTAGAGGTCAACAGTCTACAAGCAGGGTAGGAGAGTAAATGAAGTCTTACAAAGGGTAAGAGGCATTGAAAGCTTTAGGGGAATCCTGTTTTCAGCTACACTTTCCCAAACTGACCTACAAAAGCTCCTGTGGCAAAGGCATCAGGCTGTCCTCCTGTCCTGTCTCCTCTGCACAATCACCTTTCTTCTCTAACTTGATAATAGAAAGGCAGACCTCACACCCATCCTAAACTTAAGAATGCATTGCCTGGGATGTAATAACCACTGGATAATAACCTTTTACAAAGCAGGTAGATTCCAATTCTGTTCTTTCCATGAAAGTGAAGGACACCTGACCAAGTACTCAGATGAGAGATCACTGAAAACAATCTTGATGATACTGTTGCCGAGTGGGAGATTTTTAAATCATTCCCCACAACCTCAATCCTTGCTTATCTGCTTGGATAACATTCAAACAGAACGCACAAATGGGGAATACAGGAGGTTTATTTAGAAAAGTGAAGGCACCCTATGAGAAAGGCTGTGAAGAAAAGGGGGTGGGAGGGTCACATCCCAGAGGAAAGCATCTGGAAAGGGAATAGAAAACAGCCCAGAGCCTTCCACACGTCAGTTTTTATACTCCCTCTAGACACCTTTATACCTATTACCTTATGGGGTGGTCCACTGCCCTTTCCCATCGCAACTTAGTGACCCTGTGTTGTTCCTCTGCACCCTTCCTCCAGGGGAGGAGATCAAAGTGAGTCTTTGCAGATGAATTTATGGTCCGTCCCAGCTGACTCCATCTGCTAATGTCTAGCTAAGTACCTAACAATACCATGTAATTTTTGGTATAGAACTGAAGAAGAATTCAAAGGATTGATCCTCAGTGCTAAACAAAAACAAAAACAAAAAACACCTCAACCATTCTCATTTACTTATTAAGCTGAAGGGCTTCTCAGCAAATCATAGCACTGATGCTGAATCCCGTTATATTTACCCCTGGATGATGGTGGGTGGAGACTTTACCCATCTCAGTAAGAAATGGAATTCCAATATAATTTTATATTTTATGTTTGGCAATTATTCATCAACATTTGCAATGTATTTATGTGCTTTTTAGAAATTGTGTAGAATTTTCTAACATGACGTTATGTTCACAGAAGTAAAATTATTTCTATTTATTTATGTGTTTTTGTTGCAGAGATGTGTGTTACTCATGAAATACTCTAAAGCATAAAATATAGAAAGAAGGGAATGGAAACATAATTTAAGGAGAAAAATGAGCAAAAGGAAAACTTTCTACTGGTAAAAAAGCACTTGCATATATTTTTAAAATATGTAATATGCAGTATGAGGGCCATAATTAGTAACACTGTATCATATACTAAAAATATAATAAGAGTAGATTTTAGGAACTTCTACCACAAACAAAAAGTCACTATGGAAAGTGGTAGATATGTTAATTTATTTGGCTGTAGTAATAATTTCAATATATATTTCAATATATATCTATACTTTATATATATTTTATATATATTGAAATTATTACTATAGCCAAATAAATTACATATAATATATTATACATATACATTATATATATATGAATGTATACCAAACACCATACTGTATACCATAACTATATACAATAAAAAATATATTAAAAGTTTGGTGGGGCACAAAATTATCATACTATTTAAACTATTGTACAGATGTCAAAATTATTATACTATTTAAACTTATTATTATACTATTTAAACTCTATTGTATAGATGCCAACTAATGACATGATAGTTTTCTTTTCCAATGTCATTATTTACCATGTATTAGAAATTATATATATACTAATAATATACACACATATACAACTCTTTTGTCTTAGGATAAAAATTTTAATCAATTTAAAAATGTGCTAAAGAGTATACTTCTTTTCAAAATATTTTAAGACCACATGTGCGAAGACGTTTGGAGACAATGAAAAGAAAAAATTACGTGTTAGGCAAGAAAAAGATCAAGGGAAGAACAGGCCCACTGTTGAGATTAATCCTGTGCTGCAAGATGATGACAAAAGGCCTGTCTACTCACATTTGCTTCTGTGTCCTTTATCAAAGAGAAGATCTTCTAACTAAGAATGATTGAATGGACATCGGTAAAAGGCAAGAGAAGCTCAAGATGGAAAAAGAAATTGTAACGGCATACCCATCTCCCTTGGGAGCCGGAGAGAGTGTGAGAACAGCAAGGCTTTGAGTCAGACAGGATGGACCAGAATTCTGACGCCGCCAGTTATTATCGATGTGACCATGGACAAGACGCTTAGCTCATCTGTATTATGGGCATAATGTGATTTACTGCATAGAGTTAAATTTCCTAATAGATGTAAAGTGCTTTGCATAGAGGCAAGCATAGCAAAATGTAAACGGTGGCGATTGTAATTATTATGGAGCTATGAGCCTTGGAACAATTTATCTTCCTTGAGCTTTGCTTTCCTCCTCTATAATACAGGAATAATAACCTCTACCTCCCAGTATCACTATGAGGATTAAATTGATAATAAACATGAGAGTACTCATAACACAAAGAAGGCATTTAGTAAATGTTAGTTCTTCCCCACCCCTTGCCTCTCCATCTTCCTATTGATCTGGGCAATTCTATGGTATCCCCGATGGGACATAATGAAAGACAATCTTATTCCAAATACATATTTATAGAATAGTATATTACTTTTATTGTGTCTACTAGTAAAAAGGCTAAACCCGAAATGATATTTTTTCCTTCAGGGTCTTGTATTACAAATGACTCTATCCTTGTGGATATGACCTTTTTGCTTTACCAGCAAATCTCATTAATAACAAGATTATTTTCATGAAATTGTGGAAGACAAATATGTTGCTATGTCTATGACTATACAATCAATCCTCTCACAAAGAGAACCTCCTCACAAAGAAAATGATTCTCCTGAGCATTTCCTTTTCTCTTATGAGTGAAAAGCTAAAGCATTTATTAACCCATGGGGATAAATGCTATTGATTAATGTCATTCACTTATTTTAGATGACACGAAGTCAGCCCGGTCTGTCCAACTGTGTGTACAGAACAAAGCGTGGCTTAAGAGGTGTGGATACTCAGGAGGGGGCTGTGGAGCCAAGCTTCATTCAACAAGCAGGAAATATGTTTAAGGCCCCTTCCACCATTTTAATTTGTGGGTTAAGAATGGCCATTAATTTCTTTTTACAAATTGGCCTCCAAGTTGCTGCTCCCTGTTAAGGAGAGGGGTGTAGTGACCTGAAGAGTCAAAGCACATCAGAAGGCCTTGTATCCGCCAGGATCCCAGCAGGAAATAAATGGCACAGCACAGTGTGGTGAGGAATGATTGTGGAAGCTGGATAATGGGAGCATGGCCATCTGTTATACTATTCTCTGTCTATGTTGGAATCATCTGTAATAAATAATAAACAAAGGGAGGAGTGTAGAAGAGAGACTAAATGAGAGAAGGACTTACAAAGGTGTCCATAGGACTTAATGGAAAATCACAAGGTAAAGTGTAGTGTCCCTTCCTCCTCCACAGACACCCCATACCCTCACCCACCCCAGAGCTGGTGACAGAGGGAAGTGCTGCTGGGAGCAAGCTTGAAGGTACAGGGGAGGGGAGCAACTCTGGGGCCCAGGGAGACCTATAGCTGTCAGATAGGGCCCCATCAGGAATTGTCACTGCTGGTGGAGGAATACAGCCACTGTCGACCAAGGCCTGCTACCTAATTTGTGGATCCCAGTGGAAACTGAAAAAGCAAGAAGTACCTGTGGTAAAGCTTTTAGCCGGGCGTGGTGGTGCACGCTTGTAATCCCAGTACTTGGGAGGCTGAGACCGGAGGATCCGGGTTCGCAGCCAGCCTCAGCTACTTAGTGAGGCCTCCGCAACTTAGTGAGACCAGTTTCAAAATAAAGAATAAAAAATAGGGCTGGGGGTGTAGCCTGGAGGTAGAATGCCCCTGGGCTCAATCCCCAGTACTGCAAAAAAAAAAAAGCTTTTGTTTTCCTTCAACAATCTTTCTCTCTCTCTCTCTCTCTCGTCATGTTTTTAAAAATTTCTATTTAACACCATTTTAAATAAAGAAAAACTTAAATTTAGGCCAGGCATAGTGGCACAGGCCTGTAATCCCAGTACTTAGGAGGCTGAGACAGGAGGATCACAGGTTCAAGGCCAACTTCAGTAACTTAGAAAGAACTGGTTTCAAAATAAAAATAAAATAGGACTGGGAGTGTAGCTCAGAGGTAAAACACCCCTGGAAAACTTACATTTTAGATTATTAACAAGAATCTTATCATTTATCTTTACATTGTGCAATGACAATTTTCAATGCATTTCAAGAGCATTTAACTCATATACCGAATCACAAAAGTTATGTAGCATTTATTTCATAGCTTGTACATGCATTTTGCATTTTGTTCTTATGGGAATAGTGAAAATATTGCACAATACTATCTTGACTGTTTTATTTTGCTTCTTTATACATGCACAGTGTACCAATACTCCCCACCTTTGGCTTACTGATGAGTAAGAAAGGACTGAAAGGAAAAGGAACTGTGGTTTGCTCTATACTTCCCCTTCTTCTATGGCATCATTTTTAGTGAAAGCTGTTGGTTCATACAGGAAAGTAACATGAGCAAGAAATAATATGACAGGGTTTGTTGGTTGTTGGTGTTTAATAGAATGTCATTGCCTCTTTTTTCTGTATGTGAAGCAAGTTTGGGTTGAAATGAAAAGTGTAGCATCTCAGACCTTTATTGGTTGTAGTGGTGACAGGTTTACCCTACACTTGCTTTGAGTCTCATTGAACTCAATGCATTGTGAGTGGGTGCTCAGGAATTCTTTTTCTTTTTTTTTTTTTGCACTGTGGATTGAACCCAGGGGCATTCTGCCTCCGAGCTACACCCCCAGCCCTATTTTTTATTTGTTATTTTGAAACAGGGTCTCACTAAGTTGCAGAGGGCCTCACTAAGTAGCTGAGGCTAGCTGTGAGCCTGCGATCCTCCTGTCTCAGCCTCCCAAGTACTGGGATTACAAGCGTGTGCCACCATGCCCGGCTGGTGCTCAGAAATTCTATATTCAAATGGGGCAACACGAAATGGTGGACACATATATTACATATAACTCCTCTATTTACATATATGCTCCGTTCTCCTGTCAGACTTCCTTTATAAAGTGCATGTTCAAATATAAAAATAGAACCACCTTATGACCCAGCTATACCACTCCTCAGTATCTTTTGAAAAGAACTGATGTCTGAATACTATAGTGACACATGCATACCCATATTTATAGCAGCACAATTCACAATAGCCAAATTATGGAACGAACCTAGGTGCCCATCAACAGATGAATGGAAAAAGAAAATTCAGTGTATATACACGCAATAGAGTTTTACTCAGCCATAAAGAAGAACAAAATTATGTCATTTGCAGGAAAATGGATAGAACTAGAGAACATTATGCTAAGTGAGATTAGCCAGTCTCAGAAAGTCAAAGGTCATATATTTTCTCTCATATGTGGAAGCTAGAGAGAAAATGGGAAACAAAAAAGACTTCAGACAAATGAGGAGAGAGATCAATAGAACAGTGGAAGGGAGCTGGGGGAGGGAGGTGGGGAGGGAAAAAAGAAGGAAAGAGGAAGGAAACAGTTCAAATAATGTTATGGCCATATATGAGGGTATCACTACCAAGCTCACTAAATGTACAGAGAGGGAGGAGGAGAGAGCGGGGTAGGATGTGGAGGGAAAGACACCAAGTGATGTATGCATGTATAAATGTGTCTTTGAGCCTTACTATGATGTATAGTTACAATGCGCCAATAAAAGCATTTAAAAAGAGAATTTCAGGACGTGAGTAAAACATCAAGCCACATGCAGGGCCCTTCTTAGCATGAGGTCCTGTCATCTGCACAGGTTGCACATCCATGGTGCCAGTCCTGCTGCCAACCCTTGTTTTGGCAAGGAAGGAGTCAGGAGAATCAGTGCTCCTTCCTCCAGACTTCCTCTCTCCTGCAGGTGACCCCTCTGGTAGACACCAACCTGATGGCAAAGGAGCCGGGGACACACCCACCGAGTAGCCTCCTGGGTCTGGAGGGGCAAGCAAAATATCCAACTAGTCCCCAAATCTCTTTTCGACAGAGTCCATTCCTTTGAAATTTGGCTAGGATAACAAGGGCCAGGC
This sequence comes from Glis glis, assembly GCA_004027185.1. NCBI lineage: Eukaryota > Metazoa > Chordata > Mammalia > Rodentia > Gliridae > Glis > Glis glis. Next base: position 7,022 of record PVJS01013018.1, read on the forward strand.
AGGCCCCCAGGGGGAGCTTCAGATTTTTGTAGGCCCAGGTACTTATGCAATTTTATGAGCCCTCTCCCAAAAAATTAATGGAAAAAGCAAAATTACAAATATAAATAATTCCCAAAGCTAGTCATGAATTTAGAATGAGCAAAAAAAGCAGTCAGCTCTTTTCTTCTGCGGACTCTAGAAATTTTACCAGAAATGTCCATACAGATCTGCTTTGGAATTGCATGCCGCTTCCACTCCCTATGGGAGGGAACACTATACAGCTGTAGAAATCCCCACCACTCACAGAGGCCTGGGGAGTTCAGGAGCCCTGAAACTTGAGCAGTTTTAGCTTTATGGTAAATTTCTCTGGAGACTCCAAAACTAAGCATACAGAATGAAGCAACTACCCAGCTGCAGGCGTTTCCTAACAGGCTCAAAGGGTGGGCCCTTGAGCTCTGACCTGCCCTCTTCCTCACCGTGCCTGCCAAGGCGCACCGGAAGCTTGGCCTCCTCTGATGTGCTGCTTTTTCACTGTGGTTAGGAAATTCTGCTGAATTCAAGGTCCACTCTGTGAAGGGCCGGGCAGGCAGTGATAGTCAGACACTCCTTCGCATCCTTGCTTTCATGTCTATTCCTTGCATTGCTTTTTTGCTGGGTTGCAATAGGCCAAAAGGAAACAACCTCAGAAGCCTTTGTTCTCACTCGCTGCTATGGTTTGGGCTTAGAATGTCCCCCCAAAAGCTCCTGTGTTGCAAGCACGTCCCCAATGTAGGGAAGTTCACAGACGGGGCACGGGTGGAGGAGGTGGGTCACTGGGGATGTGGTCTTGGGGGCTATAGAGGTCCCTCGTCCTTCCTCTTTCTCTTTCTGCTTCCGACAGCCATGATGTGAGAACAGTGACCCTCTGCCACGTCTTGCCACCACAGTGTGGCAGCTATGGACTGAACCTCTGAAACTATGAGCCCCAATAAACCTTTCCTCTTCCAAGTTGTTCTTGTCAGGTATTTTGGTCACAGAGACATAAAATCTGACTAAAACACATTCACCTTCAAATACTGACCAGATTTTCTCTGGCCTAATCAATAGTTCCCCTTTAGACATAAAATATTACTGGTCTTAATCTCATAACTGCTAGGCACAATGGGGCAATTCAGATTCAGAAAAAAGAAGGAACAGGTCAGTTAGATGGAAGAGCTGTTTTGGAGTCCTGGAGGCCAGAGCCAGGCCCCCCAGGAGGAAGGGACAGGGTGGAGGCAAAAGAAGGGGATGGTAGATATATGTAGAGAAATGGAAAGATGTTTAAAAATTTTTTTTCAAACTTCTCCTGAGGCCCTGGCATTGGTGAACCTCCTATTGGCTTTTGAAAAATATGAGAGAAATTGCTGGTATCTGAACTAAGAGTGTATCTTAGTGTGTTCAACATGCTATGACAAAAATATCATACACTGGGTGGCTTAAACAACAGATGTCTATTTCTCACAGCTCTGGAGGGTGGGAAGAGAAGGTCAAGATCAAGGTGCTGCTGATCTAGGGTGTGGCGCGGGACCTGTACCACCCCGTTTGCAGACAGCTGTCTTCTTGAACCGTGTGTGTGTGTGTGTGTGTGTGTGTGTGTGTGTGTGTGTACTGGGGATTGAACCCAGGGGTATTCTACCTCTGAGCTACACCCCCAGTCTTATTTTATTTTATTTTCTTATTTTGAAACAGGTTCTTGCTAAGTTGCTGAGGGTCTCACTAAATTGCAGAAGCTGGCTTTGAACCTTCATTCCACCCCCCCATCTCAGTCTCCACCATGTCCAACTGAGATCTCTTTTATAAGAGCACTAATACCATTCACTAGGGCTCTGTACCCATGAACTGATCACCTCTCAAAGACCTTACCTCCTAATACCACCACCTTGGGGATTAAGATTTCAACATATGAATATGGAGGGATACAAACAGAACTGCACTTAACACAGAGTGTTTGATCTAAATAAGATAGAGCCGGGCGTGGCGGCGCATGCTTGTAATCCCAGTACTTGGGAGGCTGAGACAGAAAGATTGCAGGTTTGAGGACAGCCTCAGCAAGTAGTGAAACTCTCATCAACCTAGCAAGACCCTGTTTCAAAATAAAACTAAAAAATAGGGCTGGGGGTGTAGCTCGGAGGTAGAATGCCACTGGGTTCAATCCAGTGCCACAAAATAAATAAAGAAATAAATAAATGAAGTAGAAAAGGATAGTGCTTATGTGCATGGGTTCAAATCCTCAGTTTCCTCTTCTATAGAACAGGAGCATATTATGTTACTTTGCTTACGTCATGTTACATCACGCCATATCATGTGATGTCATGTCTCACCACGCCATGTCATGTCAGATCACATCAGGTTATGTGCATGGAGCTCACCTCACAGTGTGTGAGAATTAAGTAAGTTAATACTATGAACACTTATAATAGTTCTTGGCATACAACTGAGGCAATAAAAGTGAGAAGTTATTATTATAATAATGGCTCCAAATATAGCATTTATACACATTTGGGTGATATTTACTTATTTCTATTTTTTGTGGTACTAGGGATTAAACCCAGAGGCATTCTACCTTTGAGCTACACCCCAGCCCTAATTTATTTTTTTATTTTGAAAAAGGTCTAACTAGGTTGCTGAGGGTCTCGCTATCTTCGTTGCTGAGGCTGGCCTTAAACCTATGATCATCCTGGATCAGCATCCCAAGTACTGGAATTACAGGTGTGTACTACAATGCCTGGTTTCACCTTTTTTTTTTTTTTTTTAGTACTGGGATTGAGCTCAGGGGCATCCTATCTCTGAGCTACACCCCAAGCCACTTTTTGTTTTTTATTTTGAAACATGGTCTTGCTAAGTTGCTGAGGCTGGCCCCTAACCTGAGATCCTCCTGTCTCAGCCTCCCAAGTACCGGGATTACAGGTGTGCACCACCACATCTGGTTTAACTCACTTGTCAATTATGCATAACTTCACAAAAAATTATCATTATGAATTGGTGGATTTTTTTCATGTTTAATCTCTAGCCAAAGGTAAGTATAAAATTTTCATAAAGACAATACAGACATTTCTGAACATTTCTTAGTAAAAATAGAGATTTACTTTACTTTTTTTATCCCTTGCAGATAAATTGACCAACTCTACCATCCCTAAAGAATGGGAAAAGATTTAGTTTTGTTTTAACCTTGGTCAATTTATATACTGACCCATGAAGATTAGAGGGACGCCTGGGCCCTTTGCATAAACAGCTAGATGGGGTTCTTTCCTCATTAAAGGCAACTTCAGACTAGAATCACATGTGATTAAAATACACCGTTTAGAAAATGTTAGGAGACTTGGTCATCTGCCTAGTTTGCTTCTAGAGGTCAAGTTGAAATTCAAGAGGGACCTTCTGGATTCCTGATCACCTTTGAACGGGCACACCCCATCACCTCCCTGACTTCCATGTCCTCGGCCACAGAACAGTGTGGAAAAGGATGCTCAACCTAAGTCCCAAGGCTTTTGTGAGGATTTAAGAAAAAAAATGCTGCTAAAAAACTGGAAAACAAAAGCGCTCTACAAATGCAGAAAGAATTTACTGAACGATCTTCTCAAATTTCTTTTCTGCCTGTCGTTCAACAGCAAGTAGACTGGTTTATCTGCCAGGAGCAACAGCCCTGAATTAATCCAATTGTAGTCTTTGAAGTGCTCTTACCAGTACCTGTAAGGAAAAAAGCCCTCACACCTAATTAATCAACTGGAGTTCTTTAATGTTGGCATAAACAAAAAGTTGTCTGGCCAATCATACTCAGTAAGTGTTTGTTGAATGAATTAGGAAGTGCTAGAATTTAAAAAATTTGACAAGATTCTACTCCCAAGGCCGTTAAAAGTCAAAACAAGCCAAACAACCTTGTTACTAAGGAGACACAAGAACCAGGGCCTGACGGTAAATGCTCAGAATCTGGCAGAGTGGACCATTGTACCTGTCCGTCACGAATGCTTAATTCAACACTTCTATACATTGAAAAAGGTGCAAGGTAAAAGCAAAAACTTGAAGATGGCATTAAACTCTCTTCCCTGTAATATATTACAGCATAACATTGAGCCAAATATGCACATGGATTTCATAAGCTCTGTGAGGAGGCAGGATACTTGCAGTGTGCAGAAGCATAGAACGATGAGTCCCCAAGGCGTAGGGATGGGAGTAAATACTCCAAACTAGTATACTCGAGACCTGGAGAATGGATAGAGGAGTCGTTATAGATTCAACACACTGGTAAATGCTGGCTACGATCATGAAGTATGGAAAAGAGGATTTATTTTTTATGTCACATTAGCAGAGGCTTTCGTCTATCATCCATCTGTCCCTTTTCAACCTTTATCCCAATGTTTTGTAACTGTCAATATTTGTTCAATAGCTTTATTGAAACATGATTTGCATACCATGTAATTCACCCAGTTCAAAAGTTTTTAGTATATTCATAAGGTGAATCACCACCACCTAATTTGAGAATATTTCCATCATCCCTAAAAGGAGCCCTTACCTCTAGTCACTTCCCATTCTCCCCTCCCCTGGGACAGCCATCTCTATGTTTGCCTATTCTGGACATTTCATATAAATGGTTAAACAACACGTGGTCTCTTGAGACTGGCATAACTTTTTCAAGACTCATCCTTGTTGTAGAATATATCCATATTTCATTTCTTTTTTGACTACTGAGTAATATTCCACCATATGGATCTGCAACATTTTATCCTTTTATCAGTTTCGTAAATGTTTGTTGTTTTCACTTTAGTGCTATTATGAATAATGCTGCTATAAACACTGATGTATGCAAGGTTTTGTGTAGATGCATATAGTAGCTTTGTGTCTATACTTTTTTTGCCTTTTAAAAATGAGATACTAACTACTATGCTGAGCTTGAGAAGGAGGGAAGGGGGAGGGAATGGGGGAGGACTAATTGTCTGATGTGTGTATGCATACTTCTACCACCCTGAAACCCATCAAGATGTATGATTACAATGCACCAATAAATAAAAAATAAAAAATTAGATACTCTAGCCGGGCGTGGTGGCGCACGCTTGTAATCCCAGTACTTTGGGAGGCGGAGACCGGAGGATCCGGGTTCGCGGCCAACCTCAGCGTGCATGCGCGCGTGCGCGATCGATCCATTGATCGATTGGTCTATCGCTCTCTCTCTCCTCTCTCTCCCTCTCTCTCTCTCTACCTAGTGAGGCCCTCCGCAACTTCGTGAGATCCGGTTTCAAAAATAAAGCATAAAAAAATAGGACCGGGGGTGTAGCACGGAGGTAGAACACCCCTGTGTTCAATCCCCAGTACCGCAAAAAAAAAAAAAATTAGATACTCTTTACATACCATTTTACATTGTGCAACTTTACTGGCTATACAACCTATTCACAAAACTATACAATTATCACCATTATCTAACTTCAAAAAATGTTCACCACCATACATAGAAACCCTATACCCTTTTGGATCAGTAAGCCTGGATTCCCCAGCTCTTTCTTTTGTCTTGGGGAAATGATTTAAAATATCTTGTCCTTTGTACTCAAATTGAAATATCATCTATATGTTTGAAAAATAAGCACATTGCCTTTTTAAAAACAATGGGTTTATCAATATATAATTCACATGCCATAAAATTCACCCTTTTTTTTTTTTGCGGTACTGGGGATTGAACGCAGGGGCGTTCTACCTCCGCGCTAAACCCCCGGCCCTATTTTTTATACTTTATTTTGAAACCGGGTCTCACGAAGTTGTGGAGGCCTCACTAGGTAGAGAGAGAGAGAGAGAGAGAGAGAGAGACAGGGGGAGAGAGAGCGAGAGAGCTGAGGCTGGCCACGAACCTGGATCCTCCGGTCTCCGCCTCCCAGAGTACTGGGATTACAAGCGTGCGCCACCACACCCGGCAAATTCACCCTTTTAAAATATATAATTTAGTGGGTTTTAGTACTTGCACAAACTTGTGCAATCATTACCGCTGTCTAATTCCAGAACATTTTCATCATGCCCAAAAGAACCCCTGTACCCATGAGCAGCCACTCCCCAGTCCCTCTTCCTCCCAATCTCTGGTGACCACTAGTCTACTTTCTGTCTCTATGGATTTTCCTAGTCTGAACTATGCTTAACTTTATGAAGAATAAAAGGGGATTTCTATACCATTGCTCAGTAATCACTTTTTTGAAGCACTAACATTTGGTTCTACACACAAATGCCTATTGCTTCTGTGATCACAGACAGTCTCATACCTCCATGCCACTTTCCCTAATTCACAGAGGAGCTCCACACTGGTTAAAATACCTGGTGGCTAGAGCCAGTGGACAGGGGCAGCACATGGCAAAATATTGGTATCCTCAATAGAGAGAGATTTACCCATCCAGGAGTTGTGTATCCATTCCTTATCATCATGGTGGTGCATGCCTGTAATCCCAGTCCTTGGGAGGCTCAAACAGGAGGATTGCACGTTCAAGACCAGCCTCAGCAAGCTAGCAAGACCCTAGGGCTGGGGTAACTCAGAGGTAGAATACCCCTGGGTTTAATCCCCAGTACCACACCAAAAAAAAAAAAGGCCATTTTTCCATTGAAAAGTTTTTTTTTTTCAAGAGAGAATTTAAACACTTCAGTATACATTGTTTCTGAGGATGTTAGAAAAGACGCGTTCTCATATGCTGTTGGTTGGAATTTAAAATCATATAACATTCTCAAGGCCACTTTAGCCAGATGCATCAAAAACCTTCAAAATGTGCATACAGTTTCATTCAGAAACTGGAATTTACTGTAAAGAAATTATCTTTGGAGCCCCTAAGGACATGTGTATAAGGTTGTTCATTATCTCATTGCTACTCATAATAGCAGGAAATAGGAAACTATATATTGTTAAAACAAAATGAAGGTTAACTGCCGGAAAGCCACATGATTGACCACCATGTGTCTATTAAAAATTATATTGAAGAACAATATTTGGGAAAATGTTTGTGATTTTTTGCCAAATGAAAAAACAACTAGTTAGAAAACAGTACTAAATATCACCCCCAAATTATAAAAAAACTTGCTGTTATGCATAGAAAGAGACAGAAAAGATAGTCAATAAAAATTTTATGAGATATCTAGGTGAGGGATCTTGGGCGGTGCCTCTTCTGTGGGTGCTAATAACATCAGAGCCACAGCTCCAAGATGTAGAATTATTACTCTATCGCTCTAAACTCAGCTCAACTTGCTGTGAGATCATGCCAATTACAGGTAGTTTAGATACCTTCAGCATAATAATGAGACCCTTTTGGAATTCCAGAGTTTGCTTACTATTTTATCACTTCAAAGTTTGAACCCTGCCTTTATTTCCTAAGATTTTGGCCCTTCCACACATTGGGGGTGGGACTCTGGCCCTTGCTTGCTGGTTCCTACTGACCATAGGTGGCTCATCTTTACCAAATGTGCTGTTTGAGTGCCTGGATGGTTTACCCTTTGGTCACTTCTTTTGACACACCAGGTTAAGGCCCTGTGGTTGCCCTGTCTGTCCCTACTCCCTGACCCCGCTTCCACTCCCATCTCTCCACCATGCCCTTGAATAGCCTCACCTCAGCCCTCTTGGACAGGTGGGTCTTCCCGTGACACCTAGCCCTCAATTCTGGGTGATTTCCCCCCAGTGACTCCTGGCAGGCCACCAGCTCAATCTTCAGCAGCCCCAATCCTCAGCATATGCACTGTACGTAATTTCTGTCGGGCTCCTGCAGACTTGGAGGAACTGGGGAGGGAGGCGTCTTCTCCACACTCTGTCAGTGACAGTCCACCTAGATGGCCCTGTGCTGACGGCAGGCTCTTTGTACGCATCTTCCTCCAAGAGTTCTAAATGGCAGGGGTACAAGTCCCTGCTATTGATGGAGGTTGAAAATTCTCTGGAAGTCTCTATTCTCATAGTTTTTAAAGAGGGGGGATAAACTCTAAAGAAAACCCCACCCAGTCTCACTTTTCTCTCTCCCTTCCTTTACCTTTATTTCCCTACCCATGCCTTCTAACTATGGAAGGTGGCTGTGGGTCATCTGGGCAGATAGAAAAGTCGAAAGTTTGGGGAAACCGTCAGGGCCCAAGGTACAAATTTGGAAGGCATCAACATAGAAATGATGGTTGATACTGTGGGGTTTATAAGTGATATGGCCCAAGGCAAAGAGGTCAGGGAATCATGTCTTATTATTAAGAAGCCAGGCATGGTGGTGTGTACACCTGTAATGCCAGTACTTGGGAGGCCAAGACAGGAGGATTGCAGGTGTGAGGTTAGCCTCAGCAACCTAGCAACTCTATTTCAAAATAAAAATAAAATGGGATTGGGGGTGTAGCTCAGTGGTAGAAAGCCCCTGGGTTCAATCCCTAGTAACACACACACACACACACACACACACACACACACTCACACACACACACACACACACACGAGATGAAGGGGGCGTGGGGAGGAGAAAAAGTGGCCACCACAAGGAGGCTGGGATGTAGTTCAGTAGTAGAGCACTTGCCTAGCTTGCATGAGGCCCTGGTCTCAATTCCTAATACTGGGAAGAAAGAAAAGAAGGAAAATGAAGAAGAGAGAGAGAGAGAGAGAGAGAGAGAGAGAGAGAGAGAGAGAGAAGGAAAGAAAGGCCACAAGAATAGAAATGAATTTTCTTCAAAAACTCTGGCATACTATAAGATAGATAACATAAAATCTGTGAGAGAAGAAGGGCTTCATCATTCACTTTGTCAGAAACATAGTTCCTAACCATCAGCCAGGATTTTGGGGACGGACACGGAGTAATGAGCCCCATATATTCTTTCACCGGTGAATTGGCGAAGGGAAGTTGTTGAGAGAGACTGGTAGCCCCTGTTGAATAAAGCTATTCAAGAACTTTATGCATTCTGGAAGGAAGTACTTTGAACTGGAAATTCCCTCACTGAGAATGTTTGTTTTTCAATTACTAAAGAAAAAGAAGCCTTTTCTGAGGATTGAAAGATGTCTGTGGGGATAGAGGGTTGGATGGGCTGATGGATGAATGGGCTGATGGATGGCCGGCGGGCTGGCTGGATAGATAGATGGATACATGATGATTGGATGAATGTGTGAGGAGGTAGATAGATGGGTGGATAGATGGAGGGGTAAATGTGTGTATGGATGGATAGTGACTGGGTGGATGAATGAATGGATGGACGGTTGGGTAGATCCATGCTGTTACCTATATGAAAACACAAAATAGTCTCTAGAAAGGTCACTCTTTTAGGAACTTTAAATTAATTACTTAATTGAACTGACAAATACTTATTGAAAGTCAACTGCTAACCACTGTGTTTAACAAGGTTCTTGAAATAAATGTCCTTGACTTCATGGAGCTTTCAAACCAGAGGAAGAGTTAAAGAATGAATACACTAATACATCAAATTATTACAAATTATAAAATGTACTTTAAAGAGAAGTATTCTCATCTTAATTTTCATTTTAATGGTGAACCCATTAAGTGGGTTTAAATGGGTTAACCCATTAAGCCCTAAGTTTTCAATTCTGTGAATATTTCAATGACATGGTACATTAAAATAGGTTGGAAATCATAATCAAAAATTTTAATTTTAGCTGGGCGTGGTGGCGCATGCTTGTAATCCCAGTACTTGGGAGGCTGAGACCAGAGGATCCGGGTTCGCGGCCAGCCTCAGCTACTTAGTGAGGCCTCCGCAACTTAGTGAGACCCTGTTTCAAAATAAAGAATAAGAAATAGGGCTGGGGGTGGAGCTCAGAGGTAGAATGCACCTGGATTCAATCCTCAGTACCGCAAAAAAAAAAAAAAATTTAAATTTTAATAGGTGTTCCACTTCTGGATCAATGGGACAAAATTAAATTAGAAAGAAAAAAGTTAGCAGGACTAATTCTTTCTTCCACAAGAAGTACTGGCCACCACAGAGCAGGGAAAGCTCAAGATCATATTGTTTAGAATTTAATATTCACTATATTGCTTGATGTCTTAGCCAATTTTACCATTAAAAAAAAAAAAAGAGGAGCCGGGCATGGTGGCACGCCTTTAATTCCAGTACTTGGGAGGCTGAGACAGGAGGATCGCAGGTTCAAGGCCAGCCTCAGCAACTTAGTGATACTCTCAGCAACCTAATGAGATCCTGTTTCATAACAAAAATTAAAAAAGGGCTGGGGGTAAGGCCGGGCGTGGTGGCGCACGCTTGTAATCCCAGTACTTTGGGAGGCAGAGACCAGAGGATCTGGGTTCGCGGCCAGCCTCAGCGCTCTCTCTCTCTCTCTCTCTTTCTCTCTCTCCCTAGTGAGGCCTCCGCAAGTTCGTGAGACCCGGTTTAAAAATAAAGTATAAAAAAATAGGGCCGGGGGTGTAGCGGGAAGATAGAATGCCCCTGGGTTCAATCCCCAGTAGCACAAAAAAAGGAGGGAGAATAATTTAAATTCATATTTGCACTTGAAGATCAACTAAAATATATGTAAACATCTCTTTTTAATCTTGTTCCTTTACATTTAGTATTTGTCCTATTGAAATTACTTTAAAAATACTGTACCTACTATACTGTTTTAATTATTTCATCACTATTGTATTAAGCTGCCCTCTGGTGGTTTTTAATTTGTTTTTTAATTGACTAGCTTAATGTCTAATGTGTAGTATATTTAAGGTACTGTAGCTGATTAATATCATAGTAGTTCCTCATTTTTAAGTATATTTATTTGGCAGGACCTTTGAAATATATTTGTTTAATAAGAATGAGCTGCCTAATGTCCAGAATGGGGAAAAACAATTAGCAAATTTATGTATATCTAAAGTAATGAATCATCATTTAATAGCATTACTTCTATTATCATTATAGTACAAGACTGAGTGATATGACCCTGAGACATAAAATACAGACTATTACAACCAAAAACACCAGAAAATAAAACATGTCTTCTTCGGGATTGTCCCTATTATATATGATAAGCTCTCATATCACAGAAAACCACATAATTAACCTTTGCAATTAAAAGTATAAAATATCCTCATTAATAAATTGGTTGAATGTTTGTCACTGCTCCAAATAATTTGAAATACAGAACCGTCTTTTACCTTTCTGCCAAAGATAAGCAGATGCATCTGTTGCAGATACTTCTAGTTAAACTCTTATCTCTTGATAATAAAATGGAAGTTGCCAATCTCTTTTATTTTGTTGAACTTTCTCCACTATAATGACTTTGGCTATGAGAACCATATATTTTAACCATAAGAGTTGGAAATTTGAGCATCACCCAACCTTTCTAATAATTCTTTTTAACCAAGGCAGTATCTACATTTGGCAATTTAAATTATTTATTTGGGGCTGGGGATGTACTCAGTGGTAGAATGCTTGCTCAAGTCCTGGGTTCGACCTCCAGTATGGCAGAACAATAGTAATAATAATAATTAATGATACAATATAATAAAGTGATTTTATTACATGTATCCTCTGAGTTCAGGGGAAGAAGACCTATATAACATGAAATTAAACATTGTTTTCATATTCAAATATTTAAGCACCTTCTTTGTGCCTCAATCCTGTGTGACTTACACTATAGAAAAGAATATTCCAGAAAAAAAGCTCCAAGTATATTTTAAACTATTGTTATCACAATAGGAATTAATGCTTGATCAAATAAAAGTGCTTTACTAGTTCCAAAAAGAATTGATAGATGTGTTAGCTGCAGGCAGAAATAAAGCTTCGAGGAAATGGCACTTGAATTGGACTGTGATGGATTGATATGGTTTTAGTGGAGTAACACGGTGAAGACATTTACTTCAGATTGGAAAATAAGCATGAACAAAAACATGTAAGGGGATCATGTTTTGGTGAAAAGAATGAATAGAATTGAGTTTGGAAATCAGGGCCGGGCGTGGTGGCCCACGCTTGTAATCCCAGTACTTGGGAGGCGGAGACCGGAGGATTCGGGTTTGCGGCCAGCCTCAGCTATTTAGTGAGGCCCTCTGCAACTTCGTGAGACCCGGTTTCAAAATAAAGAATAAAAAATAGGGCTAGGGGTGTAGCTCGGAGGTAGAATGCCCCTGGGTTCAATCCCTGGTACCGCAAAAAAAAAAAAAAAAAAAGAAAAAGAAATTTATTTTCTAAAACAAATCTACAATGTGTTATAGATAAACATAGAAGTTAAATTTATCTGCAGCCATGTTTAGCAAAATTCAGATTTGTAACAACCGTTTTACTAAATTAGACAACAGACACTAACCAGCTACTCCACACTAACTACCATCAAATAATTGACCATTATTAATAGTTGAGTTAGTAAGTAGGCTCAATAGACCAATTGTTATAACAGAGCTTAACTGGGTATTTGAAGCTGCTCAGTATTTTTTAAAATAGAGAAATCATCTACATAGAAGAAAACACACAGATCTTAAATGCACAATTCTATCAGTTCTGACCAAACTGACACATGGGGATTCAGTTTTGACACCTAAGCAATCCACATGTGGATCAAGATATAGAACACATTCTCATGGCAGGAGGGGCCCTCAGTTCCTTCCCAACCATTCCTCCCCTCTTCCTCCTGTGCAACTATTGTTCTGATTTCTCTAACTACAGATTAGTTTCATCTGTTATTGAACTTCTTATATGAAGTTCATGTACACAGTGAAATCATATTTGCAGTGTATTTGCATTTTTTATTAAGAATCATTAAGATGTAGGTGTATGTACATTTTTGGCACTAGTTTTTAGTTAGATGTATATATTGCAAACATATTCTTTCAGCCTGTTGCTTGTCTATTCATGTATGTGTGTGTGTGTGTGTGTGTGTGTACACACACATATACTTATGCTACTGGAGAGTGAGCCCATGGGTACTCTACTACTGAGCCTTTTTTATGTATGTATGTATGTATGTATGTATGTATGTGGTACTTAGGGATTCAACCCAGGAGCATTCTATCTCAGCTACAACCCCAGCCCTTTTAATTCTGAAACAAGTTCTCACTAAGTTGCTGAGGATCTCCCTAAATTGCGGAGTCTGGCCTCCAACCTGCGATCCTCCTCTCTCAGCTTCTCAAGTATTTATTTTTTACTTTGTGAGACAGGGTCTCGCTAAGTTTGCAAGGCTGGTCTCAAACTTGCAATCCTCCTGACTCAACCTTCCAAGTACTGGGATTATAGGCACACGCCACCGGGCCCAGCTTCTATTCATGTCTTTTTTTTTTTTTTGCGGTACCGGGGATTGAACCCAGGGGCGTTCTACCTCCGAGCTACACCCCCAGCCCTATTTTTTATACTTTATTTTGAAACCGGGTCTCACGAAGTTGCAGAGGGCCTCACTAAGTAGCTGAGGCTAGCCGCGAACCCAGATCCTCCGGTCTCAGCCTCCCAAGTACTAGGATTACAAGCGTGTGCCACCACGCCTGGCTCTCTATTCATCTCTTAACTGTGACTTTTGAAAGTTTTTAATTTTGATAAAGTCCAATCAATTTACCTTTTCTTTTTGTAGTTAGTTCTCCGTGCTTTTTCCTTAAGAAATCATTGGTTGCAAAAATGTTTTCCCATGATTTCTTTAATAAGCATTATAGTTTTAGATTTTCTGCTTAGGCCTATAATCCATCTCAAATTAATATTATGTGTGATGTGAGGAATGTGTTGAGGTCATTTTCTCTCCCCATATAAATATCTAGTTGTTCCAGCACTGTCTGATGAAATGACTTTGTTCAAGTTTAATTTCATTGAAATTATGTCAAGAAACAGGAAACTTCTGAAAGATTACAAAAGGAAATTAAGAGTAAAAATGGGTACTTGACTCATACTTGAGTCATTCTTTGTACTAACGCAGTGAATATACACAGGTTTAGTTGCTAATTAGAAGGCATGGGTAGAGAGAAGATTTGAAGATGTGGAAAAAAGATAAGCAGGTGAGAAGGATCCAGAGCATAGATGAAGGTTGTATTAGTTATCTACCACTTCAAAACAAATTCCCCCAAAATTCAGCATTATAAAAGAGTAAACATTTTTTGTGTGTACTGGGGATGCTATGGGCATTCTACCTCCAAGCTACACCCCCAGCCCTATTTTCTTATTCTTTATTTTGAAACAGGGTTTCACTAAGTTGCAGAAGGCCTCACTAAGTAGCTGAGGCTGGCTGCAAACCTGCAATCCTCCTGTCTCAGCCTCCCAAGTACTGGGATTATAAGCGTGAGCCACCACGCCCAGCCTTTTTTTTTTTTCAATTTTCAAAATAGGGTCTCCCTAATTTGTTGAGAGTTTCCCTATGTTGCTGAGACTGTCCTCCAACCTGTGATTCTCCTATCTCAGCCTCCCAAGTACTGGGATGTGCCACCACACCTGGCAGGGCAAACATTTTGTTATGGTTTGGATTTAAAATATCCCCCCAAACCTCCTATGTTGGCAATGCAGCCAGTTCAGAAGTGGCACAGGGCTGGAGGGGTCATCCCTGAGGGTGTGACCTTGGGGACTGCCTCTGTTCGTCGCCTTGTCCCCCCTCTGTGCTTCCGGGACTCCAAGAGCTGAGCATGCTTTTTCAGCCTCCATCATGCTCTGAGGCCCCGCCATGGAGCCAGCCAGCTGATCATAGACTGACCTCTGCAACCATGAGCCCCAAACCTCTCTTCCTCTAAGCAGTGCTTGTCAGGTATTTTGGTCACAATGATGAAAAAGCCAACTAAAACACATTTATTATATCACAGTTCTCATGGGTCAAAAACCAGGGCTTGGCTTACCTGGATGCTTTCAGCTCAAAGTCTCAGGAGGCCGCAGTCGGCCCATTTGCTGGGCAGAGGTCTCACGTGGAAACAGCCATGGGGAGACGCTGCTTCCAGGTTTGCTGACAGTGGCTGTTGTCAGCATTCAGTTTTTCACAGGCTGTTAGGCTGAGAGCCTCAGTTCTTGCTGGCAGTCACACAGAGGCCGCCCTTGGAACACAACCTCTCTACAGGGCAGCTCAAAACAGTAGCTGGCTTCTTTAGAGCTAGAGGGCACCCAAGATGGATGGCATGATCTTTTTGTAACCTAACCTCTTTCTGTTGCTTTGCTGTATTCTACTTATTAGGAGCAAGTCACTATGCCCAACCTTCCTTGCTGAGGAGGGGATTATACAAGGGTATGAGTAGCCAAGAAGTGGGGATCATAAGGAACAATCTTACATTGCCTTCCACAGAATGATAAACTTTAGGCAGAAGGGGTGAGCTCTTCTGTGGTAGAGGTACTAGAAAGGAAGGGGGAGAGTTGGGTCTGGATTAGAGTAGCTTTGTTTAGTTGTGGCGAGAACAGAAGTGTACCCTTCAGATGGCTTCTTTCTATGCAAAGACGGTCTTCCTGAGAGTGAAGAGAGAATTGGAATGATTTAATTTTTTATTTTTGGGGGTACTGGGGATTGAACCCAGGGGCATTATACCTCTAAGCTACACCCCCAGCCCTTTTTATTTTGAAACAGGGTCTCACTAAGTTACTGAGGCTGTCCATGAACCTGCAATCCTCCTGTCTCAGCCTCCCAAGTACTGAGATTACAGGCATGTGCCACAACACCTGGCTAGAATGATTGGATTTCTGTTTGTGTGGTACTGGGGATTGAACTCAGGGGCATTCTACCTCCAAGCTACTCCACCAGCCCCCCCCCCTTTTTAAGGTTTTCTTTTGAAACAGAGTCTTGCTAGGTCGCTAAGAGTCTTACTATGTTGCTGAGGCTGTCCTTGGACCTGCGATCCGCCTGTCTCAGCCTCCCAAGTACTGGGATTACAGGTGTGTGCCACCATGCTCGACTTGGATATTTAATAGTGGAGAGTGGATAGTGGTGTGAAAATAGTAGAGAAGGCCTTTTTAAAAAAAATCATTGTTAAAAAAAAGGGAAAGAGGTGAAATTGGAAACAGACTGGGAATGTTTTTGATCTGGTTGAAGTAGGTATCAGTAAATTTATAGTGAAATATATCTGCTCTATAGGGTGATTTTTTTTTTCTGCAACAGCAGTTGGTAATAGGCAAGAAGAGTCCTCTATGGCTACTTTTCAATGATTGCCCACTTTCCTGAGGGGGACACGGAAAGCATGAAAAGTTGCTAAGGCTGAACCCATAAAATCTAACAAAATAGCTGCCAGTTTCAGCATCTAAAAAAGGGACCTGTCACACAGATTTTCATTTGCTACAAAACTCACAGAGAATCAGAATAGCATAAAATAGGCCAGACTACTAAATTCCAGGCCATATAGTTTTCTGTTTATCTGCCTTCTCTGGAATTCAAGTTTACAAATGAAGTGAAACCCACAGAAGAGCATTAGAAGTTCTTTTATTGATTATATTGTGTTATAGTTTGGAGGTAGAAGAGCTTATGTATTGATGTTTAGATGTGATATAATGGAATCATGAAGGTTTCAATCTCATCAGTGGGTGAGATTGTTGGGTGGTAACCTAGGCAGATAGGGTGTGGCTGAAGGAGGTAGGTCATTGGAGATGTGGTCTTGGGGACTATATACATGTCCATGGACCCCCTCCCCTCTCTCTCTGCTTCTCACTGCCATGCTCTGAGCTCCACAGACATGACCTGGCCTGGACTGAAGCCTCTGAAATCTCTACAACCCTGAGCAAATAAATTTCCCTTTCTCTAAGTTGTGGTCATCAGGTATTTTGGGTCACAGCACTGAGAATGCTGACTGAAACACATTGGAAAGATTGTCTCATGAAAAATTCCCCAAATAGATTTTTCTGAAGTAGATCCACATGTTTATTCTGCATTCTGAATAAAATCTACCTAAAGCTTCACTTTGATGCTTTTGGTTCTTGGATACCACTTTTCCTTATCTCAAGAATGAGGCAGTTCTCCCAGACAGAGGCCTGGCTAGTTACAGGGGGCAGGGGTCACCCTTTTCCATTGGCTCTCTGTCAAGTGAGTGAATCATGGCCACTGTCTGCCTGAATGTTGCTTGCTCACCACAGTTGAGGGAAGGGCCTGACCAAGACGCACTTTCACATGCCATCTCCCACCATTGTGTGTCTTTGTTGTTGGATTGGGAAGGTGAAAATAGGCACCATAGCCAAACTTCACTTATCCTTGCCTATTTAAGGGGGCATCCAAAGACCGCAGCATTAAAAGGCTAGGGCAAATGGAGACGAAAATTTGATACGCTCAAGACAAGCAAAGGCACACATGTGAAGAAAATAAGCAGCTGCATCTCTCAGTAGTTGATATTTTCTCAGGTTCTGAAGGGCAGAGAACCAAAAATGTTTAAGATTAACCGGTAAGAGTGGTTGGCATATTGGTCATGATGGGATAGGGCTTGAAGGCAGGAGAGGCTGAGAGATGTGGAGAGAGCAGTGTCCTTAGGGATGTAGGGACAAAGCAGAACAGAGCTGCTGAGAGTGGCTGAACCACTTGATCTAGGGGGGAAGGCAGTTGTGGCTTTAAAGCGGGGTTTGAAGTCAAGTTCTCTGGGAGTTTTACATAGTGGTATCACGGTATTGTTGGCAAAACCGGTTTTGCTCACCAATTGTTATGTATGAAATGATTTATATGGGAGAATCTGTTCTACCTTCCTGGGCATCACAGACATTTAATTCACAACTCTTTTTAGAGTGGACACTCTTACTTAGATCTCGCAAGAGGAACAGAGTGGCCAAAATAGGCCTGGATAGTCCCTAGTGGATAGGACAATTTAGAGGGATTAAGCTATATAATAAGTGGAAATCCATGCTGACACAAGATTGCTTATCAAGCAACATATCCCTTCCAGATATTTTTTCCTTACTATAAAAGGAAAAATATTCATGATAGAAAACTCAAAAAATTGGTTCATCCATGAATTCATTCATTCATTCAGGGAAAACAGAGAGCCTTGGTAGCTTTGTTGGAGATCCAGAGATACAACACGTAATCTAGTGGGTCTAACTCCTAGTGAGGGGACTACTAAGTAAAAAGCATAATGATTTTTTTTAGTTTGTGAAGAAATACTGAGCCGGGCAATGAGATGGAGAACACCTGCTTGGTGTGGTAGGGAATGGGGTACCTCAGATAGGCCTGTTTGAGAAAGTGACACTTGAGCTGAGAGCTGAGTAATGACATGTGAGCGGAGAATAAATGGAAGTAATAATTATCTACAAAACTTTATTATGGGAGAGAGCTTAGCCCATGCTAGAAACTGGCCAAAGTCCAGCAAGGCTGAAGCTGAGTGAGCCGAGCAAAGAGCCGGCTAAGATGGAGTTAGAGCAGCCAGCGAAGCAGGACCACGAGGACCTTGCAGACCCTGGGAAGAGTTTGCATTTTGTTCTAGGTTCAATAGAAAGCCACTTTGGAGTTTTAGCCAAAGGAGACACATGATTTGATCCCTATGTTTAGAAGATGACCTTGGCTCCTTTGTGAAGAATAAATAAGGAAGGTTACAAGGAAGTATAAAAAAGGAAATAAAAATCTATGAATGTTCCCAAAATTATAATTCTAATTTACATACAGTTTTGCATAAACATTTAAAATTATATATTATGAAGACATAATCATGTCATTAAAATTGATTAGAATCCAGGTGTGGTGGCAGACGCCTATAATTGCAATACTTGGGAAACTGAGACAGGAGGATTGCAAGTTCAAGACCAGCTGCAGCAACTTAGTGAGACTCTCAGCAACCCAGTGAGACCCTGTTTCAAAACAGAAAATAAAAATAGAGCTGGGGGTATATAGCTCAAAGGTAGAATGCCTCGGGATTCAATACCCAATACCCCCCCCACACACATACATGCACACACGCACACATGCATGCACACACACGCATGTGATTAGAAATGATTTTTTGCTGGGCATGGTGGCACAGGCCTGTAATCCCAGTACTTGGGAGGCTGAGACCGGAGGATCTGTGTTCGCAGCCAGTCTCAGCTACTTAGTGAGGCCCTCCGCAACTTAGTGAGACCCTGTTTCAAAATAAAAAATAAAAAATAGGGCTGGGGGTGTAGCTTGGAGGTAGAATGTCCGTGGGTTCAATCCCCAGTACTGCAAAAAAAAAAGTAATTTTTTTAAGTGGGATGTTAAAAGAAATACACCAAGAACTGTGTGTATGTTTGAACTTTACTATGATGTACAATTGTAATGCACTAATAAAATTATTTTTTAAATAAATGTATGAAAGTTTTGTCTGTGTTTTACCTCAATTTTTCTTACCATTCCCCTATTGTTGGGAAATTAACTAGTTTCCAATTTTTCCTATTTGAACTATAGCAACCACAGTTATATTTTATTTAATATTTGGCTACATTTCTGACCTCATCAGAACCCATTTCTACATGTGAAATGGAACCACAAGGTCAAAAGATAAGAGTGCTGGACTATCAATTGTCAATTTGATTAAACTGGGGACTATGTTTCCCAGAACTCCTTTCCCTGCAGCTTGATAGAGTTGGCCAAAAGAGGAATGCATGTGAGGTTTGCACAGTGGAAGTGAAGCAGTGGCTTCCCTTACTCTTTGCAGGTCTTTGTTGTCACAATGGGATAGGTTCCACGTTATCCCCACTTTTCTCCTTTTGGCATCTAGCTCTTCCTCCTGATTGCTGGCCCTGTCGATGGACAGTGGGCCCAGACTTGTCACCGGATGCCTGGCTGCAGATTTCCAGAGGCAATGGCTTCCCAGAGACTTTCCCATAAATCCCCCTTTGGGAAATTTGATGTCTATGTCCATATCAGTAATTCAGATTTTTCCCTCGAGCATTGGTTGTCCACCAACCCCGGTGATGGAAGATTGGTTAATGATTCTCTTCTGATTCTCACACTTACCTTTCCAGGCTTCCACTTCCCTAGCATGCTCCACAATTGTGTAAGGTCTGTAAATATAACATTTCCTTTATTCTGTACCCTTTATAATGGGTCAGCTTCCCTGTCAATATGAATATTTTGTACAATATGAATATTTTGATGCTTCTTGTTACATATTGCCAGATTGTTTTTCTGAAAAGTAATAACCCATTCAACCCACTAGAAGTTTATGAAACTGGTTATCTCTACACAATTTTAGTATTTTTTTTAAGGAGGGTCTTGCTAAGTTATTGAGGGCCTCACTAAGTTGCTGATGCTGACCTCAAACCTGCAATCCTCCTGTCTCATGTCTCAGTTTCCCAAGTATTGGGATTACAGGTATGCACCATCACGCCGGGCAGTATTCATGTTTTAAATCATTTTTAGTTTTATGGGGAAAAGTCATATCTAGTTTTATTTTATATTTCTTTGATTACTGATTGAAATTGAACTATTTTTTTTCTGTGACTCTTTGCTACTGTCCTGGTCAACATTCTCACTGCTATAATCCAAAAGACTAACCACACAACTTAGTGGAAGGAAGATTTATTTGCTCACAGTTTTTGGAGATCTGGGGATTCAGTCTATGTGAGGCTGATGTCTATGGATCTCAGGGAATGGCGGCAGGAAGCAGAGGGAGTGCACAAAGCTTCACTCTCACATTGTGGAGGCTGGAAGCAGAGAAAGAGAGAGAGAGAGAGCAGGGGGTGGAGAGAACCATATATAGTCCCCAAAGGACCCCTCCTTAGCAACCAAGCCCCACTTCCAACATTGCTACCTTGTTTACGTGAGGACTAGGAAGACATTCTAAATCCAAACCACTATACTCTGCCCTTGGCTCCCTAGACCTCAGAGGTACCTCACAAGGCAAAATGCATTTAGTCCATCTCCAAGAGTTCCCACAGTCTTAACAGTTTAGCATCACTCAAGAATCCAAAGTCTCCTCTGAGACTCAAGGTAAACTCTTGGCTGTGAGCCCCTGTAAAAACAAAAAAGCAGGTTACAAACATCCAGTGTACAATAGCACAGAATAAACATTTGAATTCCAAAAGGGAGAAGTAGGGCTAAAAAAAGTAATGGGACCAAAACAATATTGAAATCCAGCAAGCATTTCATCCTGAAGCTCCACTTCTCGTATCTGGGGCACATGGTGGTGAGATTTTATCTCCAAAGGGAGATTGCAGCCCTACACTTATGGCCTGGTTGATTGCAATGGGTAGCATACTGGCTCTTCTAGCCTGTCTCCATGGCTCACAGCTTGCAGCCTTTCCTCATGGTTGTTCCATGTTTCTGGCATTTCTAAATATCAGAGGTTTTCCTTGTAACCTTGGCTTCACCCTCACAGCTTCACAAGTTGCCCTATTTGAGCCTGCTTATACAGACTCAATCCTGCCACACACTCCCTAGTTTCCCAGGCCTTCCTTTGAAATCTGGGGGGAAACTTTCATGACCCTTTTATTCAGCAAAGCCAGCATTACATGAGTGCAGAGATCAACCACCAGTAGGAAAGGTATTCATGTCTCTTTAATCACTGCTACTGAACCCTTTTCAATCATAGCTGCTGGTCCCGCCTCCACTAGGCAGCTGCTGGCCCCGCCTCCATCATGGTCACTGCCACTTCCTCCTTTCTTTTATCCATCTTACTTTCTTCTGCAATGTTATCTCTCAGGATCCCAGTTTTACACATGCTTTTCTTGCCAAACTGCAAATTTGTAAAGTCTCCCTGCTTTACTTTCCACTCCTGAAATTCAGTCTACAATTTGCTGAACCCAGACATCAATACCCACAATGCTGTTTGGATACTTTGCAGTTTTGAGACTTCCTCCACCAGGTTAATCAGCTCATCATCTTTAAATTCAGCCTCAGGCAAAGTTTCAGGACACAAAATGCTGATAAGTTCTTTGCCAGAATGCAACACATGTGGCCTTTACTCCTTTCCTATGGAGTCCTCTTTACCCTCTGAAATCTCCTGAGCACAGTCTCTACCATCTGGCTTTCTAGCCACATTTTGGGCCTTCCAATTTATTCTCACAAAAAAGTTCCAAAGACTCACAAAACACATGGTCAGACTTAGATATAGTAACAACCCCTCTTCCCTGGTACCAATTTCTGTCTTGATCAACATTCTCACTGATATAATCCAAAACAACTGACCACAAAACTTGGAGGAAGGAAGATTTATTTGGTTATAGTTTCCTTGGAGATTCAGAGATTCAGTCCATATCAGGCGGGTATGCATAGCTCAGGGCATGGTGGCAGGAAGCAGAGAGAGGGAGAGAGCAGGGGGAGGAGGAACCATATAATCCCCAAGGCCACAGCCTCAGGGACCCCTCCTTAGCAACCAAACCCCACTTCCAACATTGCTACCTTGTTTCTATGAGGGTTAGGAGGACATTCTAAATCCAAACTACTATAGATACTTTCCTTTATTTTTTTATTTATTTTGTGTGTGTGTGTGGTACTGGGGATTGAACCCAGGGGCATTCTACCTCTGAGCTACACCCCCAGCCCTATTTTTTAATTGTGAACAGGGTCTAAGTTGTGGAAGGCCTCACTAAGTAGCTGAGGCTGGCTGCAAACCTACAATCCTCCTGTTTCAGTCTCACAAGCGTGCGCCACCACACCTGGTTCTTTCCTTTATCTTTTCTATTCGGGATAATTACCATATTCATAAATATTTTCAAAAAATTTGATAAAACTTTATAATAACTTTATTCATACTTCTTCCTTTTTTCAGCTTTCGTTTTTAATGGTGGTGGGGATTGAACCTAGGGCGTCACTCCTAGGCAAATACACTACCATTTGTCAATCTTTTCTCTTGGTGATTTCTGCCTAAATTTCCTCATTGGTTTAAGGTTGTTGTTGGGTCTTTCTATTTATTTATTTTCTGAGTCACAGTTAAATATAGTCAATTTATAAATCAGTAGATAGTAGGTCAATCAATTCAGGATTTTGGATTGCAAAATGATGAAAGCCAAATCTGCTGAATTTAAGGGAAATGGAATAATATGGGAATTCATAAAATGTATGCAAATCTTTAGAGATTTAACCATAGGCTTAATGAGCAGTGTGCCAGTGCAGAAATGAGTAAATTCTACTAGTATCAGTTTCTTTTCCACTTTGTTTGAGATTTAAATTCCCATGAGTAAACTTTAAGTTGACCTGGTTTATAGCAGGTACTGACCTTCTACCTCCATCCAGTTGGTGAATAGAAGGGGCTGGTTGCCCTTTGGGGGCCCTTTCCTCTTTTTTTTTTTTTTTTGCGGTACTGGGGATTGAACCCAGGGGCGTTCTACCTCCGCGCTACACCCCCGGCCCTATTTTTTTTTATACTTTATTTTGAAACCGGGTCTCACAAAGTTGCGGAGGGCCTCACTAAGTAGAGAGAGAGAGAGAGAGAGAGAGAGATTGAGAGAGCTGAGACTGGCTGCGAACCCGGATCCTCCGGTCTCCGCCTCCCAAAGTACTAGGATTACAAGCGTGCGCCACCACGCCCAGCCCCTTTCCTCTTTAATAGTGGGACGGAAGGCACCCCAAATTGCCTTTTTACCAAGAGTATTTCCAATTCAGAAAAAAAATAGTTTCCCAAAGGAAACTTGGACACAATTAAGAAGGGAGAACAAATGTTGGTTAGCAAAATTCCAAACCTTATCAGGCCAAATCTAGCAGTCTCAGGTGAATATTCCCTAACATTGATTAAGAGTGGACAAATTTTGAAATCCCAGAAGTTTTTCAACTACAAGTACTTTATCAACCATCATTTAGAATTCTATTTAGGAAGCATACAAAGTAAACTAATTTCCCTCTTAAACTTTTAGAAGATTATCTGAGCTTTATGGCTTTCTTTAAAAGGATGCTTTACTAAAAATAAAAGGGTTTAACAGATTTGGCAAACCTTATCAGTAATTTTTTTAGCATCTTATATATGACTTCTCTTTTCCATACATTCTTTCCTTTGGAATTACATAGTTAAAATATCAGTTTAAATTACCAATCAACCATTGATATGACTTCTTTCCAACTTGCTATTATGGCAATTATTTTTCAGTAAGAATAAGCAATAAGACCAGGTTTTCTGAACTGTTGGCAGTATTGCTTGGCAGGTAAGTGAGCACTGTAAGTAGAAAAGCCACTTTGAAAGAAAACCAAAACCTGAATTTATAAGCTCTTTAGGACTTTTAAAAGCAGGAATAAGGAAGTGCTGCTGTAACATGAAGGATCAGAATCAGGATTTAAAATCTTTAAGGGGCACAAACAGTATCTTTTTCATTTGTCCTCTCTCTGGTCTTGTTTTTTTTTCTTTGTGTGGTACTGGGGATTGAACCCAGGGGCATTCTACCTCTGAGCTCCACTCCCAGCCGAATTTTTATTATTTATTTTGAAACAGGGTCTCACAAGTTGCTGAGGCTGGCCGCAAACCTGTGATCCTCCTGTCTCAGCCTCCCAAGTACTGGGATTACAAGCCCATCATGCCCGTCTGTGATCTAGCAGACACTTTCAAAAGTCAAAGGAGCTGTTTCCTAGGCAACCTAGAGTCAGGACTCAGGAACTCTCCCTAATGTAGACAAGAGGGAGCCAGTTAAAAGACTAGAGAGAGCTGGGGGATAGATGTAACTTAACCGCCTTTCCTGCTTTCAGTATCTTGCTTATGCTAGGTGTAATAAATCTCGCGCTTACCCCTCCCCTCTCCAAAGTGGGAGACCAGGGTAAAAGAATCATGTGAGCCCTTTGTTCAGAGCTCAGTACCGTGATGATTGTCAACTGGGTCTTACTAGTAAATAAACCTATCTCTGATTCCAGCCTCTGGAGATCCTTGTAATGGGACTTAGGGAAACTGAGGGTCCTACAACACTGTGGTCTCTGTCCCCATGAATTGTCCCTTAAAATCCATTTGCCCTTTTATCCACAGTAAACTGTGATTTCGGTAGACCCAAGACCACTTAGCTCAAGACTACGCCTTTCAGCATTCCTGTAGCCAGCTGTGAGTTTATGACTCTCTTTTGACCAAAGAGATGTGAGTTGAAATATTAAGTGTGTCTTCGACACCGCATCCTTAAAAGGAATGTGCATTTCCCTTTCCTCCATCCCGCTGGTGGTGAAGTGCTGGAGATGCTGTGAGCTGGAGAACTGACCCTGGGCCAGAGAGGAAGCCAGGGGAAGATGGCACAAGCAGCCTTGGACCCTCCTGTGGGAAAGAAATTTCTACCTATTCTATTCTGAGGTCTCTGTCACAGAGGCTTATATAGCACCCTAAATAAAACATGCCCTTCAAGATTTGAACCTTTATGAGGGTGGGTGAGAGGGACTTTTCTTTTTCATAGTTATTCCCAGCCCATAAAACAGTTTATATTAAGCACTCAAAAATACTGATGCAATGTTGTTATGGGCCGAACTGAGGCACCTCAAAATTCATACGTTGAAGTCTTAATCCCCATTTCCTCAGAATGTGACTATATATGGATATAGGGTCTTTAAGGATAAATGAGGTGTATTGGACAGGGTTCTCTAGATTAACAGAATACACAGAATGAGTATATTTGAAAAAAAGGGATTTATCAGATGGGCTTACAGTTTGAAGCAATGTAGTCCCAGGTTCTGACTGCACGTGGAGAGTCAGAGGAACCAGTAGCTGGTCGAACGGTCTAAGAGCTGGAGTCTTAGGATCAGAGCAACCACTAATTCAGTCCCAGTCCAAGACGTGAAGATCAGGAAGCTCTTCGGAGAAACGATGGTGAAATTTCAGTTCCAAGAGCTGGAGGCCGAGAAGATCAAGAAGCTCTTCAGAGAAAGGCGAAGCCGGCGGCCGACGATCTCAGGCGAGAGCAGATGCGTTTTCCTCGGAAAGAGTTGCACGCGCTCTATGCGGCTTCTCCCTCTTTTATCTAAGTCCACACCTATCAGAATCCTGCTACCTACATTCAGGGCAGGGCTTTCTCTTTAATCTGCTGTGACACACCCAAAATCACATAATCTTGGGTGTGTCATGATCAGGTCAAATTGACAACCTAGATTGACTATCACAAGTGGTTATTAGGGTAGGCCAGAATCCAGTATGACTGGTGTCTTCATAAGAGGAGGACGTTTAGATACATACAGACATGCCCAGAGGAAGGACCATGGGAAGACATGGGAAGAAGACAGCTTCTATAAACTAAGAGAGGCTTTGGTAGAAAACAACCTTGCTAACACCTTGATTTCAGACTTCTAGCTTCCAGGCTGGTGAGGAAATTCCTGTCGTTTAATCCAGCCAGTCTGTACAACTTTATTAGAGCAGCCCTACCAAACTAATTCAAATGTACAAATAACAGGGAATTTTAATAAAGTCCCTTCCTTCCTTCCTTCTTTCCTTCCTTCCTTCCTTCCTTCCTTCCTTCCTTCATTCCTTCCTTCTTTTTGTGGTACTGGGGACTGAACCCAGGACCTGCCCATGCTTGGCAAGCACTCTAGCACTGATTCCCAGCCCCAGTCCTAGGTTGTTTTGTTGTGTTTTCTTTTTCATAAAAAAAAATCCCTGGGAGTTTATTCGAGGTTAAAAACATATAGGCAGATAGGAAATGTTTCTTTTCTTTTTCTCAAGGACAATATCAATGTATGCTAGAATCACTTAAATATAGAGACCATTGAAATCAAGAGGAAAAGTTCAATGTTTTCAAGCATGCTAATGATGTGAGTCACAACAGACTTTCATAATTGATTAGGAATCTAATTATTGCTGAGAAATTCAAGGGAAAAGCTGGGCATGGTAGCGTACACCTGTAATCCCAGTACTTGGAAGGCTCAGACAGGAGGATCTCAGGTTCAAGATCAGCCTCAGTCTTGACTCTCAACAACCTAGTGAAACCCTGTTTCAAAACAAACAAACAAAAAAATCAGGGGAAATATCTGTGATTTAAAATCCCAAGAACATTGAAAATTGTACCACTCATTACCACAGACACAATGACCATTTTAGATATAACTTTCTTATATAGCAGAATGGCAAATTTTTGTTCAAGTGATAGTAATCACAGAATATGCTCAAACCAAAAAAGTCATTCTTAAGGTTTTCTTTAAACTTCAGTGAGCTAAAATCCATGATTATACACAAGTTAGAAGAAAAACTTTTTAAAAGTTTGTGTTTTAGCTAAGAATTTCCATTGAAGTGAGCAAAAATCTACTTGGGCCTGCCTGAAGAGGGGAAAACCCATAATTCCTTGGAAAGCTCTCAGAACCTATGGGCAGAAAGATGGGCTTCAAGCAAGGGTGGCTGCTACCAGGAATTGGAAAGCTGTCAAAATCCTTGGCCACTGCTCCTGCTTCATGTGTGAGCTTTTCAGTGTTCTCTTGGTCTCTCATCTCTGTTCCTTAGCTCACCAATTTTATTTCTCCCTCCCTCCTTCCCTCCCCTTCTTTCTTTCTTTTTTTTTTTTTTTTGGCAGTACCAGGGATTAAACCCAGAGGCATTCTACCTTTGGTCTACACCCCCAGCCCTATTTTTAATTCTTTATTTTGAAACAGGGTCTCACTAAGTTGCGGAGGGCCTCACTTAAGTAGTTGAGGCTGGCCGCGAACCTGGATCCTCCTGTCTCAGCCTCCCAAGTACTGGGATTACAAATATGTGCCACCACGCTCGGCCCCCTCCCCTTTTTTGCTTCCTCCCTGAGGCCCAAGGTGAAAGGAGTGGCCACAGGGAATGTTATATACATAGAGCAAATATACTTTCCATCTGCAGGGGCTGGGAAAATAATTTATTAAAGAACTGGGCAGGAAGCCAGGTGTGGTGGTGCATGCCTGTTATCCCAGTACTTGGGAGGCTGAGACAGGAGGATCGCAGGCTCAAGACCAGCCTCAACAACTTAGCAAGACCCTATTTTAAAATAAAAGAGGCTAGGTATGTAGCTTGGAGGTAGAATGTCCCTGGTTTCATCCCCAGCACCAAAAGAGAGAGAGAGAGGAGAGAGGAGAGAGGAGGGGGGGGGGCTGGGCAGGAACTGTGATTGAGTTAATACCCTGAAAATTTCATGGTGATATTTACTTTTAAAAATCTACATTGTAGCTGGGCATGGTGGTGCACGCTTGTAATCCCAGTACTTAGAAGGCTGAGACCAGAGGATCTGGGTTTGCAGCCATCCTCAGCTACTTAGGCCCTCCACAACTTAGTAAGACCCTGTTTCAAAATAAAGAACAAAAGCCGGGCGTGGTGGCGCATGATTGTAATCCCAGTACTTTGAGAGGTAGAGACCAGAGAATCTGGGTTTGCAGCCAGCCTCAGCTCTCTCCCTCTCTCTCTCTCTCTCTCTCTCTCTCTCTCTACCTAGTGAGGCCCTCCACAACTTCGTGAGACCCAGTTTCAAAATAAAGTATAAAAAAAATAGGGCCGGGGGTGTAGCTCGGAGGTAGAACGCCCCTGGGTTCAATCCCCGGTACCGCAATAAATAAATAAATAAATAAACAAACAAACAAATAAATAAATAACAAAAAATAGGGCTGGGGGTGTAGCTTGGAGGTAGAATGCCCCTGGGTTCAATCCCCAGTACCACACACACAGAAAAAACTACATTGTGTAACTTTCTATCCTCGATGCTTTTCTTGATATAAAAAAGACACATATTTAGTTAGGGCATATTTTCATAGAAAAATGGTGCTATCACAATTGAAATTGATAAAGTTATATATACTCATCCTTTTAGTTTCATGTACCATTGTATAAGACCTCAAGAAATTAATTTCTGAGGTTTAGGATCTCTACCAGGGAGCCAGAATTCTAGGCTGAACTTTTATTAACTGGCACTAAAATCAGAGAGGTCACTAGAGATAACATTGGAATAAGAAACAAAAATGTGTGTACATATATATACATCTTAAATTTGGGATGCAAATTTAAGATGTCAATAAACAGAAGAACCAGTTTTCAAAGTACAAGTATTTATTTCTTTCTAATATGTTTGGAGTGCCCTTACTGAAAATCCTGATGATGAATTGCTCTCAAGAGTATAGAATTTACTAAGTTGTTTAAGTCCTTTCTTGTGGCTTTTCATATTATAGCATATTTTCAACTGGCCCAATTGCTGGGTGTTATAAAGTTAATAGTACTTTTAAGAGTGAATTATTGGTTGGCAGTTGCTAACACTTCCCCCTGTGAACTAGGAGGGTGTGGCTGTGAGGCAGGCTGGCACCTAAGTAAAATAGGACTGACAAAGAGGTGACTTAGCACTGGGCATGGAACCCTTTCTCCACCAGGGTATAGGGGAGAGGCATAGGGAAACCTTCAGTTGCAGAGATTGGTTAAATCAAGGGCAATCCCACAGTGATAGAAATCAGTACAGCACAGACAAGAATCATTCACACAATACTATCAAGAAACGCACACCTGTAATCCCAGTACTTGGGAGGCTGAGACAGGAGGATCACAGGTTTGAGGCTACCCTCAGAAATTTAGCAAGATTCTTAGCAACTTAGCGGGACCCTGTTTCAAAAAATAAGGGCTGGGGGTGTAGCTCTGAGGTAGAATGCCCCTAAAAAAAAAAATTAGAATCCTATCAATGTTTGTTCAGCCTTCAAATAACAGAAACCTCACCCCGAATTGGCTTGAACAAAAAAACTGAATTAGCTCATGTAACTGGAAAGTTCATGGATAGGATTTTTTTTAGGTGTGGCTTATGTGGCAACCCACATGACTCAGTCATAACCCAGGTCTGCCCACTTCTTTGTTTGGCTCCATTCTCCTCTGGCATGCTACATTTATTGTAACATAGTCCTACCATCACGACTATGAGATGGGTTCCCATGGCTACGTGCCCTCTGTAGATCCAGGCAGAAGGGCTCTTCTGCAGGACCCTACAGGACGGAGCGCTCAGCTCTTCTCTAGCGTTCCTCCAGCCATGCCCTTCCCTGTGGGGCAAGGAGCCTCTGGGGCTAATGGAATATGTCTCCTGGAATCTTTTTATATCCTTCCAGACCACGCTCTAGGTACCACAGATCCAAGGATTCCCTCCCCACATCTCCAAGCTAGTTCTTGGACCTGTGTGAGCCTCTTACTCAAGATCATCCTCTTGCAGGTGGACCAAACAGTCAAATTGCATATCTTTGAATCCAAGGGTTCTCTCTCTGCAGAAGGTATAGGTGAGTCCTCTTAAGGTACAGAATTGAGGCAAGAGAGAGAAGAGATGGGCCAAAGTGTGTGCTCTTTTCCTAGCTGTGTTCCACAGCAGAGGTCTCTGGAGTCTGAGAATTTGAATCTGGCCTTCCAGAGGTCATTATGAAAGAATATTTGTTCGGATAGGAGAGAACAATTTTTATTGAACATTGTTCCTGGTTTTATGATTTTCACATATTTAGGCATATAGATTTATGTTTAGAACACAGGCCTTCAACTGTTCTATTGCCCTGTAACCTGCAAATATTACAGCCAAACCTACTTTAGTTATAGCCATTCCAGTTCAACTTTAACCAAAGAAAAGTGAGCAACTATTATAGAACTTCCAGCAGAAGTCCTGACATTTTCTCTGATGGAGTAAAGTCACATTCCCACCTCTGAAACAATCACTGTGGGAATAGGATACCTTGGATCTCAGGCTCCATTCCCTAGGGTTTAGAAGAGAGATTCACCATCCTGCTCAGACTAAAATGGGCTAGGGTGGATCCCAGACCAAAGTTGGGTCTGTTGTTGGAAGAAGGAATGGAATTTTAAGCTAGAAGTCCAGGCACAATACTGGAAAATTATGTCTGGCACTCAGTTCTAGGATACTTAATGCCTTGTTTTATAGATTGGCCTGGAAGGACCTGGTTGGTCCCAAAGAGATGGGCATCACTATAAGGTAAAGAATGTGGGACTGCACATAGGGAGACTGAGGCAGACACTGAATCCATGGACAAACCATTTGAGGGAAAAGGGGAAAGAAGAGAAAGAACACTATTACTAAGAAATATCCAGACAGCTGAGGCATGCCAGAGATTCCAGGCTTGTCAGAAGTAGACATTTGGGGAACAGGCCAGGGGTCAGGTCTAGAATGAGGAGTTAATTGGTGGAAAGCATCCGTAGAAAAGACAAAGGTAGAGGAGATGAGGCAGAGGAATGGAGATGGAGGGAGGCTTTCTCTGACATTGTCCAAATAGCAGACACTCTGGAGATGAGCCGTCTCTTGACTGTGGTTTTTGCAATGTTAAACTATTGTGACCAAAAGAGAGTTCATACACTTTTCAAAAATATTAAGAATATTATTAATTTTGTTAAATATTTATAAATCATACTTATGCTTATTCAACTATAATTCATAATATCCTAAGCCCTTTGTCAACATGTAGCTTTTATTAATAGTCAAAAGCTGTCAATTTACCACAATCATAAAGAAGGGGTCTAGAGTGCTACGTAACCGAAACCACGGCTTGCAGGTTTTACCCCCACCCTTTTCTACCGCTAACTCTAGTCCTTGCTTTTCTTTGTCCTAGTTTTCTAGGATGACGTTTACACTTCTATGGCAAGTTTTCTGGCTATAACTTCTAAATTTTTGCTTGAAGTTAAAGCATTGTATGTTATAGGGACTCACTGAATATTTGATTTATATGGAAGATAATAATATATATTTTGCAAATTTCCTAATGAATAACACTATTTTGATTCATAGAAATATGAACCTGGAGAAGTATCTGGAGAGCACACTTGTCCATTTTTTTGTCTTCTTAACAGGGAAGAATCCTGTCTCAGAGGGTGGTTAACTGCCTCCTGGGGCCATTTCACACACAGGTGCTGGACTAATGGGGAACTTCCCAGGACACCTGAAAACCATTGCTTCTTTCTTTGCCTATACATAAGGCTGGCTGTTGATAGATTAAGACTAAAGACCTTCCTTTCTTTTTTTTTTTTTTTTTCAGTTTTGGGTATTGAAGCCAGGGCCCTTCAGGGATTGTTTTAGGCACTGTTTGTTGGTTTTGGTGGAGGTGGATTTGTTGAAGTATAACATATGTACAGAAAAGTGCTTTTATTTTAAGTGGATTTTCACAAAATGAATGTCTATGAAATCAACACCCAGATTAAAAATCTATTAAACCAGCTTCCAGATCAAGAAATGGAATATTACCAGCTTTCAAACTGAGATATTTTTGAGATTAAAAGTTTGCACTATTTCTAACAGCCTGAGATATAATTGACACACAAAAAACAATGCATATTTAAATTGCAGTTTGATGAGTTTTGACTTATATCTGTGAAAAGATTGCTATAGTCAAGATGATAAATACATCTTTCATCTAAAAAAGTTTCCTCATGTCTCTTTGTAATCCCTCCTCTCATTCTCTTTTCCTATCTTCAGGAAACCACTGGTTTGGTTTCTATTACCATAGTTTGCATTTTCTAGAGCTTTATTTAGACAGAATCATATACTATGTTCTTTTTCATTTAATTTCTTTCACATAAAAATTATTACATGTTGTTTGAAAAAATAGCTTTTTCTGTCGTGCGGGGTGGCACACACCTGTAATCCCAGTACATGGGAGGCTGAGACAGGAGGCTATCAGGTTCAAGGACAGCCTTAGCAACTTAGTGAGGCCCTCAGCAACTTGGTGAGACCCTGTTTTAAAATAAAATAGGGCTGGGGGTGTAGCTCAGAGGTAGAATGCCCCTGGGTTCAATCCCCAGTACTACAAGAAGAAAAAAATATTTGTTCCTATTTATTTCTGAGCAGTATTCCATTGAATGGATATACTGCAATATGTTTATCCACTCTCTTATCAATGGATATTGGAGTTTCCAGTTCAGGGTTATTATAAATAAAGCTACTACGAGCATTCATGTAAAAGTGTATGGATATTTGTATTCATTTTTCATATATAAATATCTAGGAGTGGAATTGCTGGATGGTATGGTAGTTATATTTAAGTTGTTAAAAAACTGTCAAACAATTTTCCAAAGTGGTTGCACCATTTTATATTCTTTGTAGCAATGTGTAGAATTTTAGTTTCTCCACCTCCTTGCCAAAAGTTGGTATGGTCAATGGTTTTAATGTTAGCCATTCTAGTGAGCAGCTCCATTTGGTTCTATTTTCCGTTTCCCTAATGACTATGGATGGTGAATATGTTTTCATGTGTTTACTTGAGGGAGCTCTAGTAGTATTTACACTAAGACAACAGACTTAAATTGGGATACTCCTGGGAAAATTGGGACAAATAAAAGAGAATGAAGGCATTGAATGGAGAAAGTTATGAGGAAAGAAAAAAAGTCTTTCCCATTGGGTTATCATACTGTGATAATGCTTTGTTAACGTGAAGTTATATAACATTTTACTCTTGTTCCTATGTAAGCTAATAAAATAATGAATGTAAATTCTTTTTTCCTCAAAGGAAAAATATAGCTCAAGTTGCATCTTGACTAGGATATGAGAGTCAACATTTTTTTTTAATTTTTTATTTTTTGGCGGTACCGGGGATTGAACCCAGAGGCATTCTACCTCGGGGCTACACCTCCAGCCCTTTTATTCTTTATTTTGAAACAGGGTCTCATGAAGTTGTGGAGGGCCTCACTAAGTAGCTGAGGCTGGCCGCGAACCCGGATCCTCTGGTCTCAGCCTCCCAAGTACTGGGATTACAAGCATGAGCCACCACGCCCGGCTGAGAGTCAACATTTTTATAAAAATTAGAAAAATGGTATGTTTGACATTGTTATATCCAAAAATATATTTATCTTTAAACAAAATGACCTATGCTATAAAACATCAAAAAGCACATATTAAATAGTACAACATAGTAATCATAACATTATATTTAATGTGACTCAATTTTATAAAACACTCTAAATGGTTCTTCTAAGCACTTCCAGTCTTTATTTTTACATTAATGCAACAAATCAAAATGTATAAGATTACAGACTGCTAACAGCTCTTTCAGAGAAACTTTGCCAGGCATCTTTAAGGAGAAATTATAGAGAATCAGAGACATATGATTAAACATTTTGTTTTGTTCTCCTCCTCTCTTCTCAAAGGAAAAAATCTAGACTGGCAACTGCAGATGGTTATGAAAGTTCCATTGATTTTTTTTTTCTGTTGTAACTGTCTTTTAAAATGAAATAATCTCTGTATATAGGCTAGAGCAGCAAATGCAAGAGGGTGTGAAAATATCCTATTAGTATCTGTATCCATAGTCCATGATGTCCAGTGACATCATATACTCTTTTCATATAGGATATTGTTATTGCAATTATTCTAGACAACCTATAATGTTTTGTACATAGCCGACTCCCAAATGCTGTTAGTTAGGATTACATATTGGACATAAAACTATTTGTAAAAGTGGTACCAGATTCCCTAAGGTTTTAGTATTTGATTTCTAGATGGTTAGAAGACTGTTTTTAAAGTAATCTTATGTGCTTTGGGATTTTCACAGTGATTGATAAAGTAAACATTTGAGCTAGAAATCACTAGAAGGGTTTGAGTCAAACAAAAGTATAATAAAGTGAGCTTCTCCTTAACTTTAAAGCCAGGCATGGATTTTTTTGGTTGACTGGTATACAGTTGAAAAAGCATTTTCCTCCAGAACTGCTCACTTACATTGCCATGAGATCTTTCCCAGCACAATAACTTTGTTTTGAATGATTTTAGACAAATTTAAAGAAAGATTCTGAGCTGTTATCTCACAAAGCAACAGTGTCCTATGAGAAAAATGCCATGTGCTTCAAATCCTAGTTCCACCTCTTAAACCATTTGATCTCGGGCAATTTATTTTGCCTTGGCTGGCTTCTTTTTAAAAATACTCATCTATAAAATAGAGGCACTAAGATTTGTTTGTCTCAAATAATTCATTTAGAAAATGAGAAAATCATCATTTTCTTGAAGTTATTTGTCAGGATCATCAATAAATTAGTGTCAGAGCTGAACTCGGAGGAAGTCTAGTCTAGTACTTGGTCTCCTGTTCTAAGCATACTGCTCAATCTCTCCAAGTAAGACATGGAGAAGCTTGGGTAATTAGTGAGAAGTCTCAATTAGTCATTCAATTGAAGTCATTCTTCATCCCTCACCAGATTGCAGTTTCCTGATGTGAAAACCACCCAGAGTTCTGGTTACAATGGTGTCTCTTTTTCTGTCTCTCTCTCTGAATGAAGGTTCCTTTTCTTCTTTTCTAAATTACTTTGCTCTCTCTGCCCAAAGCTGATATTTCCTGGAGCCATCTTGGTTCAGCAGTATCTATGCAACTCAAGAGTTTTTGGGAACTCAACAAAGCTGAGAAGATGTCTCCCTACTAAGAATCCCACAGAATGATACAAGGTGGGGAGTGCAGTTTTTGATCAGACTGATGCTAGGTGGATGGAAAGGCCTTGGGGAACATTAATCAGATTTAGTTTTAATTTATATGCTGTTCATTTTAAATTCCAAATGCATAGAATGGGCTTAGAAATATAAATAAGTTACATTTTATAAAATTTTACAAAATCTAGGTGCTTTATAAGTTGCCAGTAGTTCCAGATGAATGCACTTCTTTCACAACAGTCACCATGGAAAGCTCTGTGCTTTTTCCAACAATTGCCGAAACCATTTCAGATTTTTCCTTTTAAATTGGTACCATTGTCAGTTTGGGGTCCTTCTTTTCTTCCCTGCTTTTTCAGTTTTCCTCTCCCACACACATAACAAGTTCTGTGTAGCCTATCCCTGACTTTGACCAAAAATGAATTATTTGAAAAAATCAATTACCTGCTCATTATACATGGCTCTGTATACTTCAAAAACAAATTCTTCGTTCCTATTTCTCACCTATCCTTAAAGACTGATGACTGCACCATCCAATAGTTATATATTTAAATGTTCTGCATGTTGTTAAGGACATTTCAAAGGACAAGCTCTAAAGACATTTTAAATGTCAGTCACATTTAAATAAGTGAATAATTCCCCATAGTGAATGCTTTCAAAGAAGAAAATTACTTTTGGTACTTGATTTTAGAATGTTGGTTAAAAGATGGGCAAATTAAACTATAGCTATACTTCACACACACACACACACACACACACACACTCACATACACACCACACACACACTCACACACACACCACACACACACACACACAC
>PVJS01013019.1:0-42778 GCA_004027185.1 Glis glis
TGTGTGTGTGTGTGTGTGTGTGTGTGTGTGTGTGTGTATCAGGATGCAGTTTGAAAGACAGGGAAGAAAAAAACAAAACAAACAAAATATATATAGTTTTGCTTATAACCTGGACTTTTTATGCTATAGGAATGCCAAAATGTAAACCTGAAAATTTTATGAATGTTTTCTTACCATGGTTTTCCTACTGCTAGATCTATATCTGCCACATAGTAGGTACTCACATTTATTGAATGGATGACCAGCTATATTATACAACATGAAGAAGACAAACAGCACACCAGGGGTGGGAAAAGCAGAATGAGAGTTTATGACCAAGAGGCCACTAAGGCCATCATGTTAGAAGCACATCAGTCTTAACAAATGATTACTGCTTTTTAAAGTGACTGAAGTTGTCTAGGAAGGAGGCCATAAATGAGAGACATTTTTAATTGTCAAAAATAATGTTTTCTGCTCTAATTTGGATCATGAATGTCCCCACAGACCCATGTGTGGAGGGTTGGTCCGCAGCCCATGGCATCAGTGGGTGGTGGTAGGAGCGTCAGAAGGTGGGGCTTAGTGGGAGGTCTTAGATCACTTGAGGCATGCCTGTTGTTAGGGTATGGATTTGTGGGGTTTTTTTTGCGGTACCGGGGATTGAACCCAGGGGCATTCTACCTCCGAACTATACTCCCAGCCCTATTTTTTATTCTTTATTTTGAAACAAGGTCTCATTTAGTTGCAGAGGGCCTCACTAAGTAGCTGAGTCTGGCCGCAAACCCTGATCCTCCGTCTCAGTCTCCCAAGTACTGGGATTACAAACGTGCACCACCACGCCTGGCTAGGGTATAGATTTAATATGTCCCCAAACCTTATGTGCTAAGCAGTGTGGCCAGGTTCAGAGGCAGGACGTGACTGGGGTGTTGCCTTCGGGATCCCCTGCTTCTGGTCCACCATGAGCTGAGGGCAAATTTTCCTTCTCCTCCATGCCCTGAAGCCAGGCTACAGACTGGCTGACCATGGACTGACCTCTGAAATTGTGAGTCCTAAAATAATCCTTTCTTCCTCTACATTGTGTTTGTCAAATATTTTGGTTGATCACAGTGACCAAAAAGTGGACTAAAACACCTTTGAAGGGGATGTGGGGCCCTGGTCCCCACCTCTTTCTCTCTTGTGTGTCCCAGCCATGAAATGGGTGGTTTTGCTTCACTGTGTGCTCCTCCCACCATGATGTGCTGCCACAGGCCCTGAGCAAGGGGACCAGCCACCCATAGACTTGAGCCTCAAACACTGTGAGCCAAAATCAACCTATCTCTTTATGATCCAAGATTTGGGGTACTTGTTGCAGTAACAGAAAACTGACAAATGCTCTTGCCTTTAGGAATATTATTTTGTATATAGTAGAAAGGGGTTTATGACCCTTTAAAAAAATGTCAGGAGCCAGGCGTGGTGGCGTACACTTGTAATCCCAGTGCTTGGGAGGCTGATACTGGAGGATCTGGGTTCACGGCCAGCCTCAGCTCGTTAGTGAGGCCCTCCACAACTTAGTGAGACCCTGTTTCAAAATAAAGAATAAAAAATAGGGCTGGGAGTATAGGTCGGAGGTAGAAAGCCCCTGGGTTCAATCCCCAGTACCGCAAAAAGAAAAAAAAGAGGTCAGGCTAAAATGCTAGTCCATCAAGAGTTAAGGCAAGAGTTCTGGACTACTGCCAGAGACTCAGGCTCTGGATGGGGACTTGTTAAAAAAAGGAAAGGGAATGAGTGTCAAACATCGGAGAGTCCTGTGCCACAGGCTGCTTATAACAGAAAAGAAATAAACCTAACCTAATTTAATTAATAGATCTTTAATTTGGTGAAGGTAAACCTGCAGGTCTGGATGGAAAAGACAGTCAGTTGGTGGAGCCAAGTCAGATGGTGGCAGATGAGTAAAATAGGCAGTGGCTCCTCCACTGTGTCAGAAGAAGTATTTGAGGACAGCAGTTCCAAACAGGCCAAATAGTTATCCCCTGGGAGATAGGTTCCTAAGGGGTACCATAGTTGAACTTATGTTATCTGATACCCAGAGCACAAGCAGGAGGGATTATGATGCAGAGGCATCTTGTTAAAGAAGAATTAGAGCTCAGAGCAGTGCAGCAGATATCCAGAGTCTCCCCGGATAATCACAGCAGAGACTGCGTGGCAGCCAAAGTGACCTTCAGCTGTTTTTAGATTGAGAAATTTAGCTCAATTTATTTTTGGTTCATTCGTTCATTCGTTCTTCTATTCAACTTTTTTTTTGGGGGGGAACTGGAGATTGAACCCAGGGGCATTCTACCTCCAGCCTACACCCCCAGCCCTTTTTATTATTTTTGTTCTGAAACAGGGTCTCACCAAGTTGCTGCACGTGGGTCTAGAACCTGTGATCCTCCTGTCTCAGCCTCCCAAGTAGTGGGATACAGGTGCATGCCACCGCGGACAGCAATTCAACTGTTTCTTACAGTCCTGCTCTGTGTCAGTCACTGTGCAATTCCAGCCTTTTTACCTCTTAATGTGGGGAGATGAGTGTGAAGGGTCTAAGTACAATCTGTACCTGTCAGAAGCAGGTGAATGGTAGGGAGGGAATTAAACCGGGCAGGGAGACAGAAGCAGCTGTGGTGTAGGGAAGAACAAAGGAAGAGCGGACATTAGAGCAGAGCCCCCAGGAGGAGCAGGAGTGAGCGCTGGACTCTGAGGCATCTGAAGAAAGACAGCTCCAGAGGGAGGGAACCGCAAGGGCCCAGTGCCCAGGAGGGAACTCCTGGCTGGGTAAGGAATGCCTCGAGGTCAGTGTGGCTGCCACCAGACGAGCACGCAGGCAGGGCGGGTGTGCACGAAGAGAAGTCCCCAGGAGCTGATCATGGAAGGGCTTCCACCATTTTGAGGACCTGACTTTAAGCAAGATCTGTTGCCTGTGAGTTCTTTGGGCAGAGTGAGAGTCTGATGGAAAAGGCTCACCCTGGCTGCTGTGTGGAGTTTAAATTTGAGGCTGCAGGCCGGAGGCAGGTCGTAAGCCATGGTGGTCATGCAGCCAGAGGCAAGGGTAGCCTGGACCAGAGTGATGGGAGAGGCGGGCAAAGGGCTGCTCAGATTCTGAATGCAGCAGCCCCCTTTTATCTGCAGTGTTATTTCGCAGTTTCAGTTACCCATGGTCAACTGTGGTCCAAAACTCTAAGATGGAAAAATCCAGAAATAAACAATTCTTAGGTTTTAAATTGAATGCTGTTTGAGTAGTGTCCTGATGTCTTGTGCAGTCTCATGCCCCCCCCCGTGCTGACGTGATTTATTGCTTTGTCCACTGTATCCACCGTGTATATGCTACTCACCCTCTAGTCACTTAGTCGTTGTGCTATCCCAGTGCTTGTGTTCAGGTAATCCTTATTTTACTTTATAATGGCCCCAAAGCTCAAGAACAGTGATACTTGTAATTTTCTTACAGTCTATTGCTGTACTTGTTCTATTTTATTAGTTTTGTTATTAAAACATTATTGTGCTTAATTTGTAAAAATAAACCTATGGCCGGGCGTGGTGGCGCACACTTGTAATCCCAGTACTTGGGAGGCTGAGACAGGAGGATAGCAGGTTCACGGCCAGCCTCAGCTAATTAGTGAGGCCCTCTACAACTTAGTGAGACCCTGTTTCAAAGTAAAGAATAAAATAGGGCTGGGGTGTAGCTCGGAGGTAGAATGCCCCTGGGTTCCATCTCCAGTACCGCAAATAAATAAATAAATAAATAAATAAATAAATAAATAAATAAACTCTTTGGATGATGAGTGTACAAGGAGAGGAGTAGTTCATGGTGACTCCAAGGTCTTTATCCTGACAAACTAGAAGAATAGAGCTGCCATTTACTGAAATAATAAAAACTACATGGGGGAATTCAGGACATCTCTTCGTCTGTCTCCCTCTCTCCCTCTCTCCCTCTTCCTCTCTTACCTCATCCTCCCCCCTCCCCACTTCCTTTGCAAATTGTCAGTTGAAAGAAACTAAATGGATCTATAAAGTTTGCCACCGCATGAAATTTACAGATTACTCCACCTCAGTAACATGTTCCCATCCCCTCTGTTTGCTGGAAATGTGCTGTTAGATCGTTAAGCCCGGCCAACCCCATGCCTGATCCCTTTACATGCTTCTGTCCCCTGTGGCTCTCATCCATCCAAGGCACGCCATCTCCAATTTCTCTTGGTTACAGTAAACAACCATCGGGAACCATTGCTTAGCGCCTACTGACTTAGAAGGTATGAAATAATGATGCTCTCTGTCAGTCTTCATTTTAGGAGCTGAAATATTTCCATAAAGAAAATATTTAATTACATTACATAAAGGTTCATAAGAAAGACCAAATGCTCAATTCTTTGTCTGTGTTTGCCAGTATTCAGAAGGAGTGCATTCCCTAGCATCTTCCAAAACTAAGCTTTTTTTCTTAAAGTGTAATGAACCTGTGGCCTTGAATCATGTGTTTTAATTCACGGCAGGAAATTCTTACTGGTGTCAACTGTCCCTTTGGTTCTGGGGTTTGCAAGCTGCCTCGTTTCCAAAAGCTCCTTCGTTTCTGGGGTGATGATACGTACCTGGTACATGTCATATTTTACCATGCACATCTCCAGCCCTGGAATCAGTCCTTTCTCCAGAGATCCGAGTTTCTCCTGATGGAAATGGTGTTTAGCCATGGAGTGGTGGTGCTAGGCATTGGACCTTATCGGGGAGCTTTTTTTAAGACCTATGTCTACATATTTTTAATGACAACATTATCTTGGGTCCATGGCGATGCATCCAATGAAAATCCAAATACATAGAGTTTTTATTTAACTTTGTCTTTCGTATATGTGCCTTTCCTTTTTCCCACACTGAAACGTCCAGGGTCCACAAACACCAAGATAATTACTCCCTTGCTTTATTTCACACGAATAGAGCGTTTCAGCAACAGATAAATGCAGTGTCTTAATTTTGCCTGAAAGGTCAGGGTGAAGGGACATTTGTTGACAAGATGAGGATGCATATTCTGATGAGAGCAAGCAGCTTGCAGGGAGACCCCGTGGCTTGAGAGGTGAGAGTTCACTTAGGAAAAACAAATGCTGTTTTACTGGATGAGGAATGATGGGCTACGGAGTCAGGGTGGTTCCTAGCACCACCTCTGCATCACTAAACACCATTTCCATTAGGAGAAAACTAGGATCTCTGGAGAAAGGACTGAT
Source organism: Glis glis (assembly GCA_004027185.1). Taxonomy (NCBI): domain Eukaryota; kingdom Metazoa; phylum Chordata; class Mammalia; order Rodentia; family Gliridae; genus Glis; species Glis glis. The sequence goes on from PVJS01013019.1 coordinate 5,190, forward strand.
TCCAGGGTTGGACATGTACATGATAAAATATGACATGTACCAGGTACATATCATCACCCCAGATAATGGGCCTCACGGACAGTGCTGCTGATGTTAACACCCACCCAATACACAGGCTCATTTTGTTTTGTTTTCAGGAGGAATATTGCAGTTATCTATTTTGCTTATGTTTACACAGAGATTTACTTAGGAAGGCAAGAAATACACATTCAACAGAGAATGCGTCCATCTCTAGGGTGAAAGACCTCTTGCATTGATTTTTTAATATTTTTCTTGTTTTTTTTGTACTGGAGATTGCACCCAGGTGGGTTCTACCTTTCATCTACTACCCCCCCAGACCTTTTAATTTTTTCATTTTGAAACAGGGTCTCACTAAGTTGCTAAGCATCTTGTTAAGTTGCTGAGACTATCCTGGGACCCTTGATCCTCCTGTTTCAGCCTCCCAAGTACTGGAATTAGAGGCCTGTACCACCATGACCTAGATCTTGCATTGACTTTTAATAAAAGTACTACTTTTCTACTTTGTTCTTATAAGCCAAATGTAGTGTGAAAAGGCAGAGAAACTACTTTAAAAATTGCCAGCATGGACTGGGCATGGTGGTGCACTTCTGTAATCCCAGTATTTGGGAGGCTGAGACAGGAGGATCTCAGGTTCGAGGCCAACCTCAGCAACTTAGCGAGACCCTGTTTCAAAATAAAAAATAAAAGGGGTTGGGGGTGTGGTTTGGAGATAGAATGCCCCTGGGTTCAATCCCTAATAACACACACACACACACACACACACACACACACACACACACAAGAATAATAATAATAATAATAATAATAATAATAAATTTCCATCCTGGACTCCGTTAAGCTCTACCAATCCAATGAATATACCAGTTATGGCGTGCAGCTCCATTATTCTGTGACATTTGAAGAAATGTGCATACTAACGTTCCGCTCTGGCGGTCCCTTTTCTGCCCACAGAGGACAAAGTGTGGACCATCGTGTCTCATGACTTGCAGATGCAGACGACAGTGGTGGGCTACAATCCAGAAAAGTACTCGGTGACCCAGCTCATGTACAGCGCCTCCATGGACCAGATCAGCGCCATCACCAGCAGTGCTGAGTACTGCGAGCAGTACGTCTCCTACTTCTGCAAGATGTCCAGGTTGCTGAACACCCCAGGTAGGCCGAGAATGGAATGTCTCTTTTAATTACTACGTCAGCTGGTGTTTGGAACGGCCTAAGCAATCCAACAGGTGTAGTTTATTATCTTCTAGTACGGTTTTCGGTGTGCAGATAGCTGTCCAGAAGCAAAATCTAATCACTTGGCTTGTTTTCTGGTGAAGGAAGCTAAGAATGTCTGATTTCCAAAGAAGCTTCTGGATTTTTAGGTTTATGGAATTTGCAGGGTTATGCGCCTATCTGTATGTGAGCACATGTCTGGTGCTGGAATACCAATAGCTGCTTTTGATGGAAGCGTGTCAGAGCTCTGTTTGAGCCTTCAGGTCGTGCACTTTGAGTTCTTCAGATGTGTTTAACGTGAAGATGAAAGCATTCTAAAGGCTTACTGAAAGTTCACTGCATACAGAACAGCGGGAGAATGTGCAGCTCTTTGTTGTCTATAGTCATTTAGCAGTCTCTGTCTCAAGAAGTCCAAACTTGAATTTTTTTCATAATGCTTTAGTTTTAGCAATGCGGGAGGGTGTATACATGTATGTACAAGATGATTTTTGGGTGTGGAGACATCTCAGTGGAGACACTGGCATTAAGTTTGCTGCAAGAAAGGCCCATGTATGTGCAAGACCGTTTTTGGGTGTGGAGACATCTCAGTGGAGACACTGGCGTTAAGTTTGCTGCAAGAAAGGCCCATGTATGTGCTCCGCAGGTTTTGGCACTGAATTCAAGATGTGAACAGAAAACTCGATCTTTTGTCCTATAGAATATTATAGTAGGTATAAGGCACGTGCCTTGAGTTAAGGAAGTATGGTTTTATAGTTTTCAGCCCTCCTATTTTCCAGGTATGTGACTTTGGGGGAACTAATGGAACTCCTTTTTTAAAAAAAAAATTACTTATCTTAATTTATAAATAAAAATTGCATACAAGTATCATGGGCAACGTGCTTTGAAATATGTCAACATCACAGAATGGCTAAATCCACCTAATTAGCATATGTATTACTTAGCCTTTTTTGTGGTGAGAACACTTAAATTCTACTCTCTCAGAAATTTTCAAGACTACAACATCTTAATAACTGTACTCACCATGTTGTACAATAGATCTCTTGATATTAGGCCTCAGTTTCCAGTGTCTTCTTCTGTCAAACAGAGATCCTAACACCTGCTTCAAGGGGACTGTGAGAATTTAAACAGGTAATATATTAAGCACTGCTAAGGTCTGCTACATTGAAGGACATAAGTAGAAAATGGTGTATTGATTCTTTTTAAAAATACGAAGCAACTTTGGAAGTGACAGTGGGCTATGCCAGAGACCAGTGGTCTGTTTGATGCCCCAAATTCAGTAGTGAATTTGGAGCCAATTTTATTGGGAGTAGTTTACAGAAATGAGTTAGAAACAAAATACTATCTAATACTGGGAGTCATTGAGTACTCCCCATGAGCAAAATCTTGTGTTGTACTTATAGACAGTGTATCTTCTGGACTCTAAGAAAGCAAAAGTTGAAACATGAAAAGTGTTGGTTTAGAAAATGAATGCTTCTAGCCAGGGTGTGATGGCACACGCTTGTAATCCCAGTACTTGGGAGGCAGAGACAGGAGGATCGCAGGTTCACAGCCAGCCTCAGCTACTTAGTGAGGCCTCTGCAACTTAGTGAGACCCTGTTTCAAAATAAAGAATAAAAAATAGGACTGGGGGTGTAGCTCGGAGGTAGAATGTCCCTGGGTTCAATCCCCGGTACCACAAAAAGAAAAAAAAGAAAGAAAATGAGGAAAACGAGTGCTTCTGTTGTTTGGAGGAGAAATGCTGTGGCACTACAGCTGGGGTGTTGAGGTAATGCATCGTTAAAGAGGCACAAAGGCAGTTTCAGGTTGGTGGCAGTGGTGTCTAAGTGTCTTACTAGGTGTCTAGGTGTCTTACTGTCTTCTAAGATAGTAAGAATGATATGAATGATCATTCAGGTCCTGGGGAGAAGAGTTCATCCAAAGATTGAGCCCATGAGGAAGTACAATAAAGAATAAGGTTGGGACGCATGAGCGGTGTGGACCCAGAGGACTATCAGGGCTGTACTGTGAGGTGCGGCTGCATCCTGGAGGCCATTTCTTCTCAGACCTTCACATGCATTAGAATAAACTGCAGAAGACCCAGGCATGGTGGCGCACACCTGTAATCGCAGTGCTTTGGAGGCTGAAACAGAAGGACCTCTGGTTCCAGGACAGCCCCAGCAAGTAGCGAGACTCTCAGCAACCTAGAAAGACCCTGTTTCAAAACAAAAAGTAAAATCAGGCCGGGGGTGAGCTTGGAGGTAGAATGCCCCTGGGTTCAATCCCCAGTCCCAAAGCGCCACTCTGTGGTTTTGATTCAGTAGATCTGAGGTGGGGCTTGAGAATCTGCATTTATGATGAGGGCTGTGGAGTGCTCTGTGTTCCCCAAAAAGTCACATGTTGAAGCCCAAACCCCAAACTGATGGGGTTACAATGCTGAGGCCCTAATTCGATAGGATTGGTACCCTCATAGAGGAAGAGCAGGAGCTAATGGTGAGTTGCTTTTCTTGCCTGCCACTTGGGTCTCCTGGTCTGTGCCCGTAAGTCGACCCTGGATGCCCAAATGTGTTTTTTAACCACCAGAGCAAAATTCAATAGTTGAAAGTTGACTTTGCAGTTTCATAGAGGAAAGAAATAAAAATGAACAGAAAGCTGAAGGTGCTGAGTATTTTTGTGGTCAGCAGTTTTTATCCACCCAGGCCTGAGAGCCTTTCAATGAACGTGTGGGCAGAGCCTCAGGAAGGGGGCTCGCTCCAGAGCAGAGCAGAGACAGGCTGCTGAGGTTCAGCAAGGGCCTGCCTCGGTTTCCCAAAGTCCTTGGCTGACTCTTCCTAGCACTGGAAACAGGAGGCAACAGAAAAGCTGAGAGAAGACAAGGTCAACAGAAACACCTGCTGAGCTGGGGGACATCGCAGGCCCTCCCCGCCCATCGCAGCCCTTCTCAGAGTGTGGTCTCCAGACCAGGGAGGTGAGGATCGCCTGGGAACTCCCTGTGCTTACCTGCTCAGGCTGCCAAATAAAACCCTGCAGATAGATGGGCAGCTTAAAATACAGGCATTCATTTTCCCATCGTCGAGGAGGAGAGAAGTCTAAGATGGCGGGGCTGGCCAGCTTTCTCTCTGGGGGCTCTGCTCCTGGCTTGGATGTGGTCTCCATGCTGTGTGCTCACATGGCAGAGAGACAAAGAGAAAAAGAGAGCTCTCTCTTCATTCTTCTTCCATAAAGTCGTTCTCAGCCCCTAAGCAGTCTCACACACCTATTACTTCCATTTTCAAAACATAGTATGTACAAAGTTTCAGAAAAAAATAGCATAATTTTGTTTTAAAACAGTGCATTCGTTTTATTTTCTAATATAAGGTAAATACACTTCTTTGCAACCCCCAGAAATTGTTTTCAAGGGGAAAACAGCTAGATTAAACTCAAGAATGAATTGTGTGTGTGTGGTACCAGGGATTGAACCTGGGGGCGTTTTACCTCCGAGCTACACCCCCGGCCCTATCTTTTATACTTTATTTTGAAACCAGGTCTCACGAAGTTGCGGAGGGCCTCACTAATTAGCTGAGACTGGCTGTGAACCCAGATCCTCCAGTCTCTGCCTCCCCAAGTACTAGGATTACAAGTGTGCTCCACCATGCCTGGCAAGAGTGAATTTTTAATCTGCGCCATAGTATGCTATTTTATTTGTATTTCTGCACTTTGGTTGATTATTATTATAAGTTGTGCTTTGAAAATTCTTGCCTTTCTGGACAACCTCTATGTGCCAAATTGTTTATTCACATGGGATCTATTCTTAGTACATGTTTGCTGATTTGAATACAGTGGATAATAGGTTGAATTAAATATTACAGCAGGCAAACTTCAAGAGGTTGTTCGTATACAGCAGAGTGCTTCAAGATGTTCAGGTCGCAGGTTAAAATGCAGAGTCCCTGGCCCTACTTTTGAGCTTCGGTAGGGCTCAGTTGGGCCTCAGAATGGTTGCTTTGGACAAACATCCATGAGTAATTTCGTGAGCCATCATTGAAAAGCATCGTCTTTAGTTTATGGCAAGAAGGCCTCTCGTGTTGGTATTTAAGGTGTGCATCCTTCCTGTGGGAGAGATGAAAGGGAGAATTGGAACTTGTCTGACTGATTGAAATAAAACGGCATACTTACCTACTTCTTCAGCTAAAACACATTGGTATGATGGCTTTTCAATCTGTTTGATAGAACCATCTCTAAATATTGTGAAGCGTGTTTCAACCAGTCCTTCTGAATGACTGCCCACACTCCCCATCTTATTTCCCCAGCTAACTAATGTGTAGATACAAAGAAAAGCAGTGGCTGTCAGGGCAAGTCCTCTGTGTCACCCTGCTGCAGATGTGTCAAAACGAGAGGCAGACAATTTGATAAAAATCCTTCATTAGTTGTTTTAAGGAGCTGATGTTTACTGTAATTGGGTTTTTCCTCCTTCGTGCTAGCATTCAATTTTAAATATCCATTTAGTCATTCTTAACTAAGACTGAATTATATTGGAACTTCTGTGGAAGTGCTCGTGACATCTGTTTGAATACAAAGTATATTCATTATAGTCACTGCAATTAAAATGAATATCAAATGAGTTTGTAATAGCTGTGCACTTAAAATGTTGTTCTTTACTTTAAGAGTCTTACCCTCCCTAGTTCTTGTGGGGCTTTATAGTTACTAAGATGGGTTTATAGCTACATGTGGCTAAGAGTTGGTATGCATGGGGACCTCATTTTTATCTTGATAAATGTTTGTGTCATGCCATTAGCTAGAAAATGTAGACTCTTATTGGTTTCTCACAACTTTTACAAGGATAGTAATTTGTGGTTGCAATATTATCTCTATAATTATTGCAAAATATTTAAATGTCAAATTAAGTATTCTGTCTTTTTTTTTTGGGTCCTGGGGATTGAACCCAGAGATATTCTACCTTTGAGCTACACCCCCAGCCCTTTTTATTTTGAGGTGGGGGTCTCACTAAGTTGCTGAGGGGCTCACTAAATTGCTGAGGCTGTCCTTGAACCTGTGATCCTCCTGTGTCAGCTTCCCAAGTACTGGGAAGTACAGGTATGTCCTACTGTACCTGGCTTGATTTTGCCATTCTTTATGGTCACATCTATTCTTATAATGTAACTATCAATTCAGTCGATCTTAATCACCTTTATGAAAAACATAGAAGCAAGACAAATAAAAGTCATTTTATTCCATATAGAAGAGGCTATCTGGAATGAGGTTTACCAATGTGGGAATGACTAAATTAATTCTACCCAAATAGAGAGAACCATTCATAGCTGTTCAAAGTATTGTCAACATGCTTTATATGTACGGCCTCAGAATTGCAAATGTAATAATACCTGAACTTATGAAAGGCATAAATCATTAAACAATGAAATCTACTTCTCAAACAAGTACCTTAAGAACTTGCATTTAATATATAGGACAGAGAGAAAGTTACATTAGATCCTACTTGACTAGTCTTAGTCAACAACCCAAATGCTTTCAGATGACCAAAATTTGTCTCTATATTTGGACAAGACTTATTAGTCTCCCTTTAAAATGCTTATTTATATATCTCAAGATGCACTGTAGACACCTTATTTATTTTCCAAATCATATTATGCTTTCTAATTAAGAATTTTCTGCTGAAGTATTTATGCTTTATGTATATAAAGATTTATTTGATTGCAGAGGTACCCAGTTGTTGTGTTTCCTGGTTTTCTGACTATATTTAGTGCTGTTTTGTTGGTTTCCAGGGTTTGGTTACTTTTAATTTCTCAATGTAGTCTAGTTCTCATAAGTCATACTTTTATTGCTTTTTTGTTGAAAGAAGTCATATAAATTATCCATCCTTTTGGGTGGTTTACTATTAGATTTTGTATCTATTGGAAAGGAGTTATGTTCACAATTTTTGCCTATAAAGTAAGCTGTGTAAAATCCAATATACTTTGGTGATACTATACTGTGATTTAGTGGCACCCAAAAGAGAAGAAAACACAATGCTGACATTGTAACTTATAGCTGGTTTTTAGCAAAAATTTCTAAACTCTGGTGCAGTTATCAAGAAAATGAATTTTCCAAGTTTGTGCCGTGCATTCTAAGAAACCATGATGTTTAACTCTTGTGACAACATAGATTTAAAAAAAAATCTTAGGCAATTTCAACTGAAGATTGTTTTCAGTAGATTGAATTTATTGTGACTAATCAGTATATTAATCAAAAGATTAACCATTGATCTAATTAATTATAGGGTCTGATCGTTGTATTAAGATTGGAGGGTATAATTAAATGAGACAAGCAAGAGAGATAGTAATATCTAAAGGATAAAATTAGAAAATTAGCTCTAGCAATGTTCCACACACAGGCAACCAAAATCCGCATGGCTGACACCAGAGTGGAAAGGGGCAGATTGGAAGCTGGGAGGAGAGTTAGATGCTAATTCAATAGTGTGAATAGGAGTTAATGACAATCTCCACTGGAAAAATGGGTAGGAGAAGTAGCAGATATTTATTAGTGCTTCCTGTATGTCATGAAGTGTGCCAAATAAGCTGAGATGTGAAAGAGTCATACAAATTAAGTAAGAGAAAAATGGAAGAGGGTATTCTAGGTTACAGGTATCAGCTTGTTCACTCATTCTGAGACAGAGGTCAAGGAGAACAGAACTAACAATGAAAGAAGGAAGAGAGGCTGGAATGGCTGGAGAGGGAACCAGAGGGTAAGAGAGGCAGGAAAAGGGACTGGAGACCAATCCAGAGGCTCCTTGGATTTCACCCTGAGAATTTCTCTCGTAGGGGAAGGGAGTGACGTCAAGTTGACCATCCTGGCTGTTGCATAAAGAATGGAATGGAGGGAGGCAGAGGTGGTATGAAGAGATGGTCCAGCTCAGTGTCACAGGGGTGTCAATGGGACCAGATGGCCAGGAGGCCCGCTGGGACTAAGAGAAGAGGAAGGAACTTTGTAAAGTTTAGATGCAAGAATCGACAGGATTTGTGATGCTTTTTATATGCAGGGTAAAGAGGAAGACAATTCAAGGATGACTCAGACTTCTAACTTGAAGAACTGGATGGCAGGCCTGTGGTTTACCTAACAGAACTGCTTCTTAAGGAAGATCCAGAGAGTGGGCAGTCACTTAGCTTGAATGCACGGAGTGACCGCACTGGGAATACAGGTCCTTGTTTATCTGTGACAACCTATAGGGTGAAATCCTTTTAATCAATCCCCCAAATATATGAAATATTGTCCTTCACTGAAATTTAAACATACCCACAACTAAAATAAAATGAAAGAAGTAAGAGTCCCACCAGGATCCTAATGCTCCCCGTTCTTGTATTGGTATTGAAAGGAGAAAACACACAGTCAAGACTGACCAACCTCAGCGATGTAACGAAAGCTTTTTTTTTTTTTTCTCATGCAAAGCCTTCAGTTTCCCGATCTGCCTTTGCCTTATAGCACCCGCGTGGTAGCTGAAGCCAGGGCGTGGTAGGCTGTGGACTTCTTCTCTGGCCATTACAGGCTCCTGCCTAGTAGAGGCACATCACATGTGTCCATATCTTATGGTCCAGCATGGGTCTCATGTATTGCCATGCCTAACTTTACAGGAGTGGGAAATGCAGTCTCCCAGGACCCAAGGGTGAAGATAAGGTGGGCATCTATGAATGATGGTGAGATCTTGTGAGATGAGCCAGAGGAGGAATGGGAGGAGCAAGAAAAGAATGGACAAGGAAAGAAAACACTATTTTTTTTCCCAAAGGGGGGATTGAAGGAAAGGATGCAGCTAACTAAACAGACTGGAAAGTAGGGATTAGAGCAGTAAGAAGAAGGAGAAGCAGATTAGGAAAGCCTTGTAATGGGGAAGCTAAGGGAAACGAGTATTTATCAATAAACAAATAAAGTGAAAAATGAATAAAAGCAAGAAAACCAAAATGTGCCTTATAGTAATATATGTGAAAGAGGAAGCCAGTCCCTGGCATTGACTACTAACAGGCCACTGAGAATGAATAGAGAAAGGAAATAGGTAGAGAGGGTTTACAGAACCGGTCACCGGATAGGTGTAGGGATGGCTAAGTAGAAGAGCTGCTTTGTGGAAAGGCAGGGTACTACTTTTTGGAAAGTAGTATTTAAAAGGATACTACTGCCTTTCAAGTTGCAGATGTGCAGAGCTTCCAGGTGAGACATGAAAGAGCACTGAACTTCTAAAATGTGATAAGGATTGTTTTCATTTCTGCAAGGATAAGGAGGAGGGAGTTGTAAGTTTATAAACTGAGAGGGAGGCTTTGGCAAGAAGAAGGCTTATGATAAAATACAGAAGAGGAAGCCGGGCGTGGTGGCGCACACTCGTAATCCCAGTACTTGGGAGGCTGAGACTAGAGGATTCGGGTTCCCAGCCAGCCTCAGCTACTTAGGCCCTCTGCAACTTAGTGAGACCCTGTTTCAAAATAAAGAATAAAAAATAGGGCTGGGGGTGTAGCTCAGAGGTAGAATGCCCCTGGGTTCAATCCCCAGTACCACACACACAAAAAAAAAGGAATATAATGGGTCCCAGGAGAGAAAACAGAGTATGGAATTTGCTTTTGTGAAGAATAAGGGCATCCACTTGACTTTGAGAATGGAGACAAAGAGAAGGGCTGAGGTTTCCATTAAATTCTTTTAACCAATACCTTTTTTTTTTGTTTTTTTTTTTTTTTTGGTACTGTGAACTGAACCCAGGGGCATTCTACCTCTTAGCTACACCGTCAGCCCTTTTCCTTTGTTGTTTTGAAACAGGGTCTCATTAAGCTGCTGCCAAGGGTCTAAGTTGCTGAGACTTTTATCTTGTTGAACTCTCAAAGTTAACAGAGATGATTTCATAATCTTCATATGAAAAACAGGAGTCAAAAAACTCACTGAAAGATACTGTAGCTGGAAATGGGAAAGCTGGGATCCACTGTAAATCTACCTTATGAGCCATTCCTCCTGATACACTGAAGAAAGTGTGAACATGTGGAGAGAGAGAACCAACCCCAGCCTGATCCGTACCCACCTCCATCCCTCCAACCAACACAAGAGAGCATTTTCTCTCGTTTCTCCCTTTTTCTGTGCACGATGAGAAATGCTGCTTCCCAACTGACCTTGGGTCAGTTCCAATATTTCTGATGTTATCAAGGATACATTGACTTCTAAGTCAGCACTCTACCACTGAGCCACATCCCAGCCCAAGGATAGACTGACTTCTACCAAAAGGATACTACTGCCTTTTAAGTTGCAGATGTGCAAGCTTCCAGGTGAGACCTGAAAGAGCATTGACCTTCTAGAATGTGATGAGGATTGTTTTCATTTCTGCCATTTTATTTTATGAGTGCCTATGCATGCAGCTTAGTTTTCTTAACAATGAAAACGGTCCAGTGGACACTTTGAGAGGTTGTCCTATCGCTGTGGAGTTTGGATATTGACTTCTCATGTCCTTCTGGTTAAGATAGAATCTAAAGCTAGTCATGCACGCTTATAATTCCAGTACTTGGGAGGCTGAGACAGGAGGATCTTACGTTTGAGGCCAGCCTCAGCAGCTTAGGGAGACCCTGTTTCAAAATTAAAAATAAAAAGGGCTGGAGGTGTAGCTAAGAGGTAGAATGCCCTGGGTTCAATCCCCAGTACCAATAAACAAACAAACAAGTAAACAAACAAAACCTAAGCATTTGATTCTGAAAAGCCATATTCAAATAAATATTTATTCTAGCTAAGAATTATAAAGAAAAGTTAAAATGCGAAGCATGTATGAGAATTATGAATTTTATGTCTATTTTTCCTTGTAGTTATCTGGCCATATGTTTTCTGATGTTTTGAGACAGGGCAGCACAATAGTGCTAAACTTCTCTAAACAAAGATTAGATATGAAAATTATAGCACCATGGAAATTATACAGAAGTTAAATTTTCTCTGAATATTATTACATCTTAATAAACAGATTTCTTCTAATTTATGGGAAGTCTGAGTTTATAGAGTGCATTTAAACTGGTTAAATTTTAATATGCTAATCGACCATAAAGCCTCAGCTTTTAAATTTGCATGTTAGTTTATAATAAAAGATTACAAAAACGAGGAAATGGCTGTTATCCACTTTCAAAGATTTAAAAACTAGATTTGAATTCTTTTCAAAATTCCATACTCCTTACTTCTGCTCTGGGTGAAAAAAAGGGGATATTTGCAAAAAGATTGGATGGATAAAATGACATAAATTTTTGAGATTTATGTTTTAAATTTAAAAATTTTAAAATAATAAAATTTTAAATATAATAAAACAATATAATATCATTTAGGGAGGAAATATGAATGGAAAAATCACCAAAAACTTTACTATCTCTTTGCAAATATTCCTCTCTTGTTTTTGCTTATGTCTATACATACTGTCACAGTTGAAACAAAACTGAATATAAGTAAGCCTCATAATATTTTCTACCAGATATCAAATCATAAACATTCTTTATGTTCAGACATTATTTTAAAAAATCATCCATTTTCATGACATCATGAAATTAAGATAAACGTGTCAGATTTTATAAATTATGCTTAAAAATATGTCTCCTAAATAAGATACTGAAAGAAAGAATCTCTTGGAAGTTTCTATAGTATTATTAAGAAATTGCTCAGTTATTCATCCAGCAAATCTTTAATACTATGTGTTGTAAGATCACAAGCAAAGCAAAAGAGATACTTTTAAGTAAGATTTGCCTTAAAATATAAATTGGAACTTTAAAAACAGTGACAATAAAATCATTTTGTATATGACTTCTATAACTACTTAAGGGTATTTTACGCTGTCAATTCCACAAGGTATAGTACCTCATGGATAAAAGACTGAGTAAGGTTTGAATTCATAAGGATTGCTAAACATTTTGGTATATGTGTTTTGCTTTGGGTAATCCCTCCTCCCCTGTTTACAGAGGTTGCATATGAAGGGAAGATAAAGAATTATTTGGGGAGGCTTAGGACCAGGAGCAGGGCGGGGATTTAGAGTTTTATTAGTGAGGGTTATCAGTTCAGGTCCACCCTTGGCATAGGACAGTAGAAGATGTACTTAGAGATTTATTGCATGGAATTGGCTTTGCGATATTGATATTGGAGCCTGGCTGGGCATGTCCAAAATGAGGGCACTCTGTCAGGGAGGACAGGCTGGGACTCTCAGGAACCGGCTGCAGCTGCTGTCCGCAGGTGGGCGTTCTTCTTCAAGAAGTCTGGGTCCACTGCCAAGGATTTTCAGCGCTGAAAGCAGACTCATCCAGACCACCTAGTACAAAGTCAACTTTTGCTGGGTGTGGTGGCGCACGCTTATAATCCCAGTACTTTGGGAGGCGGAGACCGGAGGATCCGGGTTTGGGGCCAGCCTCAGCGCTCGCTCTCTCTCTCTCTCTCTCTCTCCCCCTCTCTCCCTCTCTCTCTCTCTACCTATTGAGGCCCTCTGCAACTTCATGAGACCCGGTTTCAAAATAAAGTATAAAAAAATAGAACCGGGGGTGTAGCGCGGAGGTAGAACGCCCCTGCGTTCAACCCCCGGTACCGCAGATAAATAAATAAATAAATAAATAAATAAATAAATAAATAAATAAAGTCAACTTTCATCACACTTATAGCCTTGATTTTTGTTTGGTTGAATAACTGTACAATGTAGATAAGTTGACATATAAAACTGGCCATCATAGCCAGCAAAGATTACTCTCAAAATGAACTACTGAGAAATGAATTTCTAGAATAGCAATGATTTATTCCCTCAGTTAAAGAATACACATCTGTGTGTGTTAGCATAGACATAGGAGAAATCCACTTATTAGGTATTGAGGAATGTTCCATTCTTACCTTTCCCTTTCTGATGAAAGTATGGGTGGGTCTTAAGACAAGTTGCCAAATAAAGTATTATTTTATAAGGTTATAATAATCACAATTCAAATGAATCAAGTAGATCAGCTTTACTCAGGAAGATAAAACAGATGAATGGATTACAAAATTATGGGAAATACACACAATGGAATTCTACTCAGCAATAAAGAAGAACAAAATAACAGCATTTGCAAGAAAATGGAAAGATCTGGAGAACATTATGTTAAGTGAGATTAGCCAATCACAAAAAAAGAAGGGACACATGTTTTCATTAATATACACAATTTAGGGAGTAGTGGGGACACAAAAGGGACTCCAATGACAACGGAGAAGAACCCTCAGTGGTGCAAGGGAAGGGATACAAGGGAAGGGGAAGGGTTAAGAAAGAAGTGAATCTATGGAATTACTGTCACAAACAATGTGTATATATGAGATTATACCAACATCATTCTCAGTGCTACATGTGGGGGGGGGCACCAAGAGCTGTGTGCATGTATGTTAACACCAAACTGATACTCATTGTGATGTGAGACTACAATGCACCAATAAAAACATAAAAATAAATAAATAAAAAGTGGGGAAGCCAGATTTAGTATGTAGGCTAGAACCTAGCATTTAATGGGGGAGTTAGACAAAAAAAATGTATAAGTGAAATATTTATTAAGAAAACAAAAGGAGGAGCTGGGCACAGTGGTGGTGGTGCATACTTGTAATCCCAGCAACTTGGGAGGCTGAGTCAGGACAATTACAAATTTGAGGCCAGCCTTGGCAATCTATGTGATATGTATGGGGAGGGGGAGGGAGTAGATTGGGATCCAGAGGGAAACATATCAAGAGCTGTGTGCATGTGTGTTTCCATCACTCTGAACCTCATTATGATGTATAATTACAATGCACCAATAAAATATATTGAAAAAGGAAAACAAAAGGAAGATAAAAGACAATCTTTCCTTCCCCTTGTGTTGTTGCCAAAAAAAAAAAAAAAAAAGAAAAGCTGTGGATGGCTTTGTTCCACATTTCAATCAGGATGACAGGTGTTCACAGGGGTGGGGCACTAATGCAATGATTCAGAATTCTGCCCAAAGACAAGTATCTCCATTGAGTCAAATAAGACCATCCCATGTCCACACCTTTAGGAAAGGCACAGTGTAGTTCTGTCACCTGGACAGCATTACTCTGCAGTGTTTTTTTTTTTTCCCACTAACTCTTAGAATTGAATCAAATTCCACTGCCACACAAAATAAAGGCAATGTTAAAGAAACTCAGAGAAATAAAGTTGAAGGAACACATCTTTACAGAAGGACCCATGAATGAAGTAATATATACATTTTATTTCAGAGACTGTGTTTCCTAAGCTAGTATTTTCTCACCAGTGAACGATAACACTTTCTCTGGGTTCTGTTAGCTATTGTGTTCACTTAAGATTTACCAAGACCAGTAGCTGGTTGAATAAATTGTATAGGACAGTGAATAATGTTGCGGAGTCTGCGTGACTAGTAAGGCCACAGCCACCGTGGCCCTCACCCCGTATATTAAATTCTCTTAAGAAACATGCTAAGTTTGTATTTTTCTTTTGGTACTGGATCTGAAATTCAGGTTAAATGTATTGTCACCTATATAGTTGGATAAATAATGCCTAACAATAAGTACCCAAAATTAGATTATCATATAACAAAGGGAAATGGCATTAGTATTTATTAAATGCCTATCTAGCAATTTGTATATATTGGCTCATTCAGTCCACTCTGAAGCTCTGAGTTATGCATCGCATTTTTTATCTGAAGAAACATAACTTCAAAAGGTTTCACTAATTCACCCAAGAAAAGAAGGGAATACCATAAAAATATCATGCTGAGAATCTAAACCAATATTGAAATCCAAGTTCATGTGCCTTTAGATCCCACATATTTCCCACTAAGAATTTGAAAGGGAGGAAGGAAGGAAAGAAAGAAGATAAGGCCATTTAATAATATAATCAATTGGGAATTTTTAAATTTCTTCTAGACTGCTTCGTTAATATGTCCTTTAGGACAATTAAAAATGAACATTAGAGTGTTTTTGTTAAGCGACTGGCCAAAGAGACATTTTTGAGAGCCACACAAGCTTCTTCCTGGATTCTGACTTTATTTTTCAATATTCTCTATTTGGCCCTGACAAGTCTATTAGAAAATATGGTTTAGATGACAATTTGTTTGGAACCATATTGAAAAACATTTGATGTGAAGGAAATAAAAAGCATGCCTCTTTCTATAGAGTGCTTGACTTCCGTGTTTTTAAAAACAAGGTATTTCAAAGAGAACATGTAAATTGCATATTGATGAAATGGAAAAACATCGCAAAAGGTTATCACTTTTCAGATATAAAATTATGGAAACCAAAGGTTGATATTTGCTTTCTTTTTTGATCTTGCAGAAGTAACTTTCCTGCCTCAGCATAGCACAAGTGACATGTTCAGGGCTGCAATTTTATCTTACTGACTTACTGGGGATAGCTTTCTTTTTTTTTTTTTGGTACTGGGATTGAATACAGGGGCATTCTACCTCCGAGCTGCACCCCCAGCCCTATTTTTTTATTCTTTATTTTGAAACCGGGTCTCACTAAGTTGCGGAGGGCCTCACTAAGTAGCTGAGGCTGGCCATGAACCTGGATCTTCCTGTCTCAGCCTCCCAAGTACTGGGATTACAAGTGTGCGCCACCACGCCCAGCTTTGGGGATAGCTTTCTTCGCGATCCTGTTAGAATGAGGAAGATCAGAGGTGGAAACTCAGCCAAATGGGGTGGGGGGACGGAGATGGGAATGGGGACTGCAGCCAAGGCCCAGGCAGTGGGACATTGATACAGACGTACAAATTGACCATCACGGGTAGAGATGGCTTCTTCGCATAGGGTAGGGGATTACTTCCTGTTGAGAGAATAAAATAACTATTGAGTTCAGTCTTGTAACTGGGAAGAGAGAGGACCATCAGGAGGTATCTTAGAGGAACCTCACAAGGTGGCAGGAGGGGGGACCCTGGGCACTTAAGCAGAGTGGAAAGGCCAGGGGGAGGCTCCTCTCCAGTGGGAACAGGAACCTTCCTAAGACTCCCATCCTGCGCTGTGTCCAGCCAGTTGATCACAGCTTGTATTTCACAAATATTATACCACCGTATTCCTTTAGTTGGCTCAAATGCTAAAACCAATTAATCTTTCTTTTTAGAAGTCAGTCATTGAAGCCTATCTAGAAAACTGAACATTTTAATTTTGTTTCCATTTCAGAACATCAACATGGTAAGGTAATTAAAGCAACAAAATTAAAAGGATTGACATTATGAGATGTTCAAGTCTGTAAAAAGAAGCTTAAAACATAATCAAGGACAGACAAAGGTTTAGTTCTATCAGCCACAGTTATGAGTTTGCATGAAAAGAGTGGTAAAATAATTTATAAGGTCCTAATGTAAAAATGGGAAATAGTAGTGAAATAGTACCAACCAAAGCAGGAAAGAAATATGTTCTTCCTAAAGGATAGTCATTGTCTGTAGGTCTCATGGATTTCACAAGTGACTTGAATTTTGGAAAAAAATGGATAGACATTATTGAGATTAATAAAATATAGCAAAAAGGTGGATTAATATAGTAGGTGGTTTAAAGATGCATATTTGGCTTTGGGATGTTTTAAAAGAATTTGTAAGATATAGGTGTTACCAATGTCTAAAAATGCACTGTAAGCTTCATAATGAAGTTATAAGACAATCAGTGGCAATCACTTCTTTTTTCCTTCTATTACTAGGCAATTTATCATTCTCCTTTCAATCTGAGAATAGTTGAGAGTACTCAGATTAGGGGAGGCACCCGCCATCTCTATCAATATCTGTATCAGTACATATATCTGTGTGTATGCATGTGTTTCTATAGAACATCCAATGGAGTACGTATCAATACATTTGCTTCTGTGTGGGAACATAATATATCTCTGTGTGTGTTATAAACATATACATACTACACATTGTTCTCCATGGTTCCCCAAAGAATAGTCCGAGCAGGATACTTCTACTCAAACTATCTCTGACATGAGGAATTGGATACTGCTGATGGACTTCCATATGATGTGGAACAAAACAAAATATAGACTTCTTTACTGAAATCCAAACAAATAAGATTGCTTAGATGCTATAGGTGTTTTCTATTAAATTTGGAAACAGCATTTGTGGGGAGAATAAACAGTCAGGAGATGATGAAAAGTTGATTGTAAACTGAATGTGAGATTAAAAGTGAGAGGCAGAAAACTAAAACATAGCATAATATTACACAGCTAAAACCAGAGTATTTTACCAAGAGCAGGCACATATACATATGCAAAGGGAAGAGTTGAAGTGTTGTCAAATATGGAAGATAAAGACAGACCAAATGTGAATAAAAATGATCTGAGGTAAGAATATTGTGAAAATATATAATCAGTGTTTTTTAAGGACTGTTTTTTTTTCTATCAGTTCAGCATTGCTATCATCCTTTTTTGAGAATTAGCTCAAGATAAGGTCAACAACATTCAAGTAAAATGTATAAAATATGTGTAGGCATGGTTCAGATGAACAATTTGAGGAGGAGAAATATAATTGAGAATATATATGTAGGAGAAAAGTTTATAAAGAGAAGTCCTTGAAAAAATAAAAGTAATGTTGACCTGCCTTAACGTTTTCATTTTTTAATGAGAAAGTAGAAAAAAACAAAGACATTAGGCTTCACTTATATTAGAAAGGATTTAGTAGAGATTTTATCTGCAACAACCTCTTAGGATAGTGTAGATGAAATGCTTACCCATGCATATGGTTTAGAAGTTTCAGAAAGGAAAAGAAAGTCAGTTTGCATCACCAGATTCTGGTAGATGAAATTACATTACGTGGGGAAGTGTTAAATGCTATCTCTCAAGATATCTGACATTATCTTAATGAATTTCCTACAATTCAGTCAGATTCTTTCAGTAGAACTTGATTTTTCAGTATACTCTGATCTCAAATATAATCAGAATCTCGGAGATTGAGATCTACAATCAAAATGCCAATAAATTAAAATAAGAAAGGTAATGGGTGAAGGGGTAGGATGGATTGGCTGGCACATTCTGTGCCCACAAGGTACATGGGGAGCCAAATTATCAACCCACATGCCAGTGTATTCATTTGTAATGAAAAAGTAGGATACTGAGGGGACTGGACACCTCTGTCATCTACCCTGCCAAATCTCTCCCTGTAGGACTACCATGTGTGGAGCCAAATTAGAATCAGATGCCTGTTTCTCGAGTGTGGAATTGGCACATAAGGAAAAATTGAATGATCTGGGAGTTAAAGGTAATAGGCTATCTTTGAATTGTGGGGGCCTCTCCTCTGGACTGTAGCTACACACACATAGAGTTGATCTTGTTCTCTATCCTCCTGCCTCCACCTTGGCCCATCTTCCCAGCTTCCTTCTCTTCCCTTTCTCTTTATTTTGGTTAATGTATTCAATCAGGCTGGCCTAGAGCTATGGAGCCTCTTGCTGGTAATTTTGTTCCAATCCTTCCAGTAAATGTTGATGTTTTAGTTTGACCTGCAGAGGGACAATCTTGTTTTCAGAACTCTTCAGGGAAACCTCCTAAAACACAACACTGACAGTGCAGGATAACACAGATAATTTCTTCTAGTTCTTTCCAATCCTATATTTTCTATGGCAAAAGAAAAAGAATTAATGCTATGTTATTGCACAGAGATAACTGAATTTCCAAAGAATAGTAAAAACAAAGAAAAGGAGTAGACCAAGATGTGGCCAACATATAACAAAATCCTTCATCTTTTCTCATTTCTTTTTTAATGCATTTATTGGTGTATTATAGTTTCATATCATAATGTAGTTCATAGTGACAGTAACATACATGCACACAGCACTTGTTGAGTTTTCCCCCACTTCCTCCCCACTCCCCCCTTTCCCCATGTATGATATTGAGATTGGCATTGGTATGTTCATAATGTCAATGAAAGTGTTTTCTTCATTAATTCTCCCTGTCCCCCCATCCCTACCATCCCCTAGACCACCTCTCTCACTCCACTGGGGTTTCTCCTCCATTACCTGAAGTCCCTCTGGTATCCCGATTACTCCTTAGCTTTTGCATGAGAGAAAACATATGACCTTCACTTTCTGTGACTGGCTAATCTCACTTAACATAATGTTCTCCAGGTCCATCCATTTTCCTGAAAATGACAGAGTTTCTTTTTTCTTTATTGCTGAGTAGAATTCCATGTGTGCATGTCCCATAATTTTGTAATCCATTCATCTGTTGATGGACACCTAGGTTGGTTCTATAATTTGGCTATTGTTAATTGTGCCGCTATAAACATGGATATCCACGTATTACTATAATATTCTGATTTCAGTCCCTTTGGAAAGATACCCAGCAGTGGTACAGCTGGATCATATGGTGGATCGTTTCTCATTTCTAAGAGGAGGAAAAAATGATGATCAGGAAGATATTTACATTCTTTACCAGGAAACTTGACTTTTGGGCCCCTCTGGGGATCAAATAAAATATGCATATATAGTACTTTATTTCTTGGTAGCTTCTCTAGATATTTTGATCATTTTTTTTCATGTTAGAGCTTATAGTTTGAAATTGACTACAAAGATGAAGAAACACTTGCTCAGCAAAAAAAAAAAAAAAAGAAAATCTATGGCATGTTAAACCATTTACTCCCTGGCAGCTTTTGTGATAATAAATACTGTTGAGATACAGAAAACCACTGGGGTGAATAAACCTTATTATCTATCTGTGCATTGTTGTTAAAAAATACGAGAGGCTAGGCATGCGTTTGTTGCATGGATCTCCTTTGGAAAACTATCGCATGATAATACAAAGGAAGATAACATGCAAGAAATACAGATGGTGATGGCTAGAAAGCAATGCAATTAATTCATAGCCAGATGTATTAAATTTATTTAAGATTGACAGTAGGCATACTCTTGAGAGGAGAAAGAGAGAACAGGGTGCATTTTATTTTAAAGAACTCCTGAAGCCCACCAGGATGTTGCCTAATGAGTTGATGCAGTCTAAAGCATCGCTTGATGCTAAATTTACATAATGCCTTTTTTCCTAAGAGATTGCTCCCAAAATTACAAAGAAGCTGAAATGAAGCGGAGAACAAAATAACAAAATGCAAACATGTTCTCAGTGTTTGTAAATATTAATAATAATTTTATATCCTCTGATTCATTAGCTTTCCCGAGAGCCTACCTGGATGTCCTCAGAATGTAAAATGATACTTAAATTAATTAATACAGTGGGATTTATACTTCTTTATAACTGTGCCACTTGTATACAAAATACTCATATTTCTTTATGAGGCATACAAAGCAATGGCAATGTGAGTTATGTTGTGTTGCTCAGGACCAAGCAAACTCCTAAAAACAGTTTTTAACTTTGCACAATCTCTTGTGCTATATGAGGCTAGCTCTTAACAAGATTGTTCAAAGGACTCTATTGTTTTCAATGGACTCATTTTGCACCTTTTTTCTTTCTTATATGCTTTTATTGGTGCATTGTTATTATACATCATAGTGAGGTTCAAAGTGATGCAAACATGCCTGAGCAGAGCACATGGAGTGTTTCCCTCCCCTTTGTCCCTTTAATGTAGAACCTTTTCCCCTGTTACCTTTTTTTTTTAATTCTGCAAGTCTGCTTATCCAAGAGGAAAGAGTTGAGACACTCTTATTTTTAGAGCACTCTCTGATCCCAGGTTCCAAATATTGTCCCTTCTTGCTGCTTCTTCCCTAATTTTGTAGACCTAATGCTTAGATGGTTTTTTGTTTTTTGTTTTTTGTTTTTTTTGTTTTTGCGGTACTGGGGATTGAACCCAGGGGCGTTCTACCTCTGCACTACACCCCCGGCCCTATTTTTTATACTTTATTTTGAAACTGGGTCTCACGAAGTTGTGGAGGGCCTCACTAGGTAGAGAGAGAGAGAGAGAGAGACAGAGAGAGAGAGACAGAGACAGAGACAGAGACAGAGAGAGCTGAGGCTGGCCGCGAACCGGGATTCTCCTGTCTCCGCCTCCCAAAGTACTGGGATTACAAGTGTGCGCCGCCACGCCCGGCTAGACGGTTTTGCTTTAAAATCATCCCTACACAGGCAGGAAAGACTCCATTCACTACCAGGCATTTTGGATTTTTCATGTAATTAAATTTTAGTTTAAAAAGTTTCCCGTCACTACATTTGTTTATACACATTGTTTTACACTTAAAACTTTCACATTCCATCTTGAAATTGCTCATTCATTCATTCATCTTCGAAGCCACTGTTTATTGACCATCTACTCTCTTTGAAGTACTAAGCTAATTCTGTGAGAGGCTAAAGAAATGAATAAAACCTGAACCTTTAGATAGTGATCTCCAATGAACGATGCTTTAAGCAGCTTTGGCTTATAAAGAAGTAGGATGGTAGGGAAACGGTGAGCCTGGGGAATTAGGGTGTACCTAACATTGGCCCCCAAAGTGAACTGTGCTGAGGGAGGCCAGGGACAGATGGAACCAGGACACTTTCTTAACCCCCACCTACTCTCGATCCACCAACCCACCAACCCACCCACCACACTCGTGCATTAAGATACCAACACTTCTAACCAGACTCTAGTGTCCACAGGGCTGCCGTCCTGGCTGTGTTGGACCTGGTGATGTGCCTGTCTCTCCTGGGCTTCTTTCATATGAGTTGCCTTTCCCTCCTCTCCCAGCCCTGCCAGAGATACGATACTGGTTTCCAGTCAACCCGGCTCCTAGTGTCTGTCCTTTCTTTGTTTTCCCTTCCTTTGTCTCTAGAGTCCCCATGTTCTCGTGTCTTATTTGAGGTACTCTTTTGAAGACCATAGTGTCATTTTCTTGCTGTGGTTCTTCTTTTGTAAAATTCTCCAATTTTAATTTTATACTGTATATTTTTATTTCAAGAAACAGAGTTTGAGCTAATGAAGTGTTTAATTCAATTCGGTGAAGCTCAACTCTTTACACAATGATGGGAGTATGTCATTTGCAGGAAAATGGATGGAAATAGAGAACATTCTGCTAAGTGAGATCAGCCAGTCTCAGAAAGCAAGGGTTGTATGTTTTCTCTCATGTGTGGAAGTTAAGGAGAATATAGGAAACAAAAGGGACTTCAGCTAAAGGAGGAGAGAAACCAATAGAATAGTGGAAGGGGATTGAGGGAGGGAGGTGAGGAGGGGAAAAGGAAGCCTTGAGGAAGGGAACAGTTCACATAAAAATTATGTCATTTGCCAGGCGTGGTGGCGCACGCTTGTAATCCCAGTACTTTGGGAGGCGGAGACCAGAGGATCCGGGTTCGCGGCCAGCCTCAGCTCTCTCTCTCTCTCTCTCTCTCTCTCTCTACTTAGTGAGACCCTCTGCAACTTCCTGAGACCCGGTTTCAAAATAAAAAGTACTAAAAAAATAGGGCTGGGGGTGTAGCGCGGAGGTAGAACGCCCCTGGGTTCAATCCCCAGTACCACAAAAAAAAAAAAAAATTACATCATTTGCAAGAAAATGGAAGGACCTGGAGAACATTATGTTAAGTGAGATCAGCCAATCACCGAAAGGGAAGGGCTTCCACATATGTTTTCTCTCATATGTGGAAGCTAGGGAGGAATTGGGATACCAGAGGGACTCCAGATAATGGAGGAGAAGCCTCAGTGGAACGGGCAGGTGGTCTAAGGGAAGGGGAAGGGGAATTCTGAGATTCATAAATGGAATTACTACCATCAACTATATGTACGTATGTGAATATACCACTGTCAGTTGCAGTACTCTGTATTGGGAAGAGGGGAAATGGGGGGCACCAAATGCTGAGTGCTTGTGTGTCATTGTCAACATGTTTAACATTATGATGTGAGACTATAATACACCAATAAAAGCACATAAAAATAATGCTATGTCAATATATGAAGATCTCACAACCAATCTCCCTAACATGTACGGGGCGGGGGAGGGGGGAGTAGGTTGGATCAGAGGGAGTCGCATCAAGTGCTGTGTACACGTACATCCGTATCACTTTGATCCTCACTATGATGTATAATTACTATGCACCAATAAAAGTATATTTAAAGAAGAAGCTTCACTGAACTCTTGAGCCAAGCACTTTAGTAGGAGTATTTTAATAGTGGTACACTGTACTTGGAGAAAATTCTTTTGCTCTGACATTCCAAATTCAGCTCTTTCCTCTGGTGATATGAGTACCTTCAGCTTGTGCCATGACACAGCCCTACCCACTGGGTTTGGCTTGCAGCTCAGTCACCAAGGCCATTGGTCTTCACATGTCACTAAGCAAAAGACCAAGTGGTCTGTCATCCTAAACTCTCAGGAGATGCACCTCTGTCTCATTGTTCTTGTAAGTTTGCAAGAAAGTCCAATCAATCCTTTCCTAGAAAATTCAATGCCAGCTGGGTGTGGTGGCGCACGCTTGTAATCCCAGTACTTTGGGAGGCGGAGACCGGAGGATCCGGGTTCGCGGCCAGCCTCAGCTCGTGCACACGCACGCGGGCACACGTGCACGCTCTCTCTCTCTTTCTCTCTCTCTCCCTATCTCTCTCTCTCTCTCTCTCTCTCTACTTAGTGAGGCCCTCCGCAACTTCGTGAGACCCGGTTTCAAAATAAAGTATAAAAAAATAGGGCCGGGGGTGTAGCGTGGAGGTAGAACGCTCCTGCGTTCAATCCCCAGTACTGCAAAAAAAAAAGAAAAGAAAAGAAAATTCAATGCCAATTTTCAACTTATTCCCTATAAATACCAAGATGACACATGTATTAACCCAATATGCAACCGCTCACCAACTCTGCCTTATTATAAATGCAATATCACGCACTTCCCAGTAAGTACCTTCCGCTTCTCAAGGATTCTTTGTCCTCTACCAATCAGGGTCCCGATTCTGCTTCTCTATCCCAGCCTGGAGGCTAATGTGCCAGTGTTTTCAGGAGTCATTTAGCCCACTGATGGGATGGCCTGGTCCCTACATCTGTTCCCGAATCAAGGGGCTGATTAACGGTGCGTTGCGGCTCTTGGCGGGACTTAGCATAGGAAATAAAATTAAGGTGTCGGGGTTGGGCAAAAAATTCAGATAAAACTACTTGGGAAACGTAGCTAAGCAAAATATAATTATCTAACTTATAATTAGATGAAAGCATCAGGCCTACCATCCCTAAAGGCTTCTTTTTCTGCAAAGAGACAAGCAATCCCATCAAGTAGCAGATGGTATTCTTGTACGGGTGCAAGTGAATAATGAACACTTCTTACCTTAAGAGTAGCCTGTTCAGAATTTGGTTATAGGATTTACTCCTATTGATGTGAACTCAATAGCTTAATGGTTCATTATTTCTATGTCTTCTATTCCTTTGGGGTAGTACCATTATTACACTTAGAAAAAAAAAGAGTTCTAGAAGATTTCAGTAGCATCTCTATGAGCCAACTATTTGTCTCTACCATTTGATCACCTAAAACTACCTTGTAAGTCAGTACAACCAAGGAAAGCCAACAGATTAGACTGATTTGAGCAGAATTCCAACAATTTGGGGTACCTTATTATTATTTTTTTTTTGCGGTACCAGGGATTGAACCCAGGGGTGTTCTACCTCTGCGCTACATCCCGGCCCTATTTTTTATACTTTATTTTGAAACCGGGTCTCATGAAGTTGCGGAGGGCCTCACTAGGTGGAGAGAGAGAGACAGGGAGAGAGAGATAGAGAGAGAGAGAGAGAGAGAGCTGAGGCTGGCCGCGAACCCAGATCCTCTGGTCTCCTCCTCCCAAAGTACTGGGATTACAAGCATGCACCACCACGCCCGGCTATTATTATTATTTTTTAAATTCTGATATATTTTAGTTTGTAGAATCAAGAAAGTTATTCAGGTCTGGAGTGTAGTTCTTGTCCCATAGAGAGAGATAGGATGTGTGTGTGTGTGTGTGTGTGTGTGTGTGTGTTATTGGGGATTGAACCCAAGGGCATTCTACCCCCATCTGTTTTTAAAAAATTTTTTGTTCTGAAACAGGGTCTCACTAGGTTGATGAGAATTTCACTAAGTTACTGAGGCTGTGATCCTCCTGTCTCTGCCTCCCAAGTACTGGGATTAGAGACATGCACCACCATGCCTGGATCATGGAATGTTCTTGTTCCCAAGGAGCTTGCACATGGCTCTGAAATTTGCTGTTTTATTGAAATGTTGTCCTGAAAGAGAGAGAGAGAGAGAGCACCCCTATGATTCAAGGAATGGACTGAGGGGAGAGGGTAACACAATTCCAGGAAGGGCTCCTGGCTTCTGTTTACATGGAAGACATGGCTAAAAATGATGGAAGATCTAGCCCATCATCCCCTCAGATTTAATAATAAACATTTTAGTCACTAAAAGCAACATGGTCAAGAATTTGCTGCCTGGAGGAAAGGGTTTTCAGTTTTTCTTCCTCAAGAATTGGTGTCCTGTGACAACCAATTTGCATACTGTTTTTAATTATTACTACCAAAATAACTGCACAGTTTTTGTCATAATGTGCAAATTTCTGATGTTTCGATACATTACACAATGATTGAATCAGGATCAGCATATCCATCATCTCAAACATTTATCATTTCTTTGAGTTGAGACATTCATAATCCTCTTATAGATATTTTGAAAAATACAATACATCATTGTTATCTGTAGCTACCCAGCTGTGGAGTGGGACACCAGAAATTATTTCTTCTATCTAACTGCAACTTTATAGCTGTTGACCAACCCCTTCCAATTCCTCTTCCCTATACTTTCCAGCCTCTGATAACCACCATTCTACTCTCCACTTCTGTGAGATCAACTTTTTTAGATCTACATATGAGTGAGATGACATAGTACTTATCTCTCTGTGTCTGGCTTATTTTACTTAACATAATGTCATCCAGGTTCATCCACCTTATTACAAACAACAAGATTTCATCTTTTTGTAGCTGAATAGTATTCAATTTGTATATACACCATATTTTCTTTTATCTATTCATTTGTTGATACTTAGGCTGATTCCATATCCTGGTTTTTATGAATAATGCTAAGTGCAGATATCTCTTCAACATTCTGATTTCATTTCTTTATACATGTTTATAATGTACAGCAAGATGCTTTGATATATGCATGCATAGTGAAATGACTACCATAGCCAACAAATTAATATCATCATCTCACATATTAGCTTTCAAACCTTTAATTTCTAAAGGTGAAATTGTCATTTACCCATTCATCCATCCTGCAACTCATTAATTCTTTGTACCAACATTATTAAATACCTACTGAATATCATACTGTTGAATATCTACTTGATGTAAGTCGCTTTATAGGCTACTGTGGAGGATAAAAACTAAGTCTAATTTTCCATGTACAAAACATGTTTAATCACTATAACATTAACAGAAATATTGTGAGGTGGATATTGTTGGGCATAAGACCAAAAACAGTGAGGTTTTGGCGGGTTTCAGGTTGCTGGTAGTACCCCTCGGATACAGACTGGGAAAGCCCACGTTCAAATCCACACTCAGGCTCTGAAACCCACATCCTTATTCAGACACAGCACTGCCTGTCTGAGGACCATGCTCTAAGGTAACATCGTAGGGCATTACTTAAGATAACTGCATGTTACTGGAAGATTGAATGGCAGTTGTCATTTACTGGATTTGTTTCCTAGGGCTGCCACCCAAAGTATCACAAACTCATTCCCTAGGTGACTTAAACAGCAGATATTTATTTACTCACAGTTCTGGAGGCTGGAAGTCTGAGCTCAGTCTGAGTTGGTTGGTTTCTTCTGAGGCCTCACTCCTTGGCTGGGACTGTGGTCTTCCTTGTGTGTGTGTCTACATCCAAATTCTTTTTCTCATAAAAATAGCAGGTCATATTGGATTAGGGTCTACCTCGATCACTTCATTTTATTTTATTTTTTCCATAGTTTAATTTTTTACTGCTTTTTTATTGGTGCATTGTAATCATACATCTTAATGAAGTTCAGGGTGATAGAGGCATACATGCACACAGTACTCAGTGAGCCCTCCCCCAGTTCCTGCCCCACTCCATCTCCCTCCTCACCTTCCCATGCTCAACACATTGATTAGCTTTGATAAGTTTGTGTATATACATAGTGACCATTGCAATGTCTTCGTTTTAACTTTCTTATCTCTTTGAAGGCCCTATTTCCAAACACAGTCGAAATTTAAGGTACTAAGATTTAGTACTTCATTCTATAGATTTAATGGGGGGGCATAATTTAGTTTATTATACTTTAATGTATAAAGTGATAACCTTAGAAATGTAAAAGTAGATAGTCTTTCCAATGTATGATAATGCTAAAAATAAGAGAGTTTTCATTTCTTCTTCACTGATTACCTAGCAATTAATATAAGAAATAGTCCTGTGACTATCAGGATCTACTATATTTGGAGAGATTTTGTTTCATTTTATAATATAAGTCTCAGTTTTCACAATTACCATTATAAAACCCTATTTATTTTTAAATGACTATGACCAAGTAAGGACATTCTGTTTCTCTTAAATGTATTTCTAGCCAAGGAACAATGCCAGATGAGTTTAGGGCATGTGCCAATCTGAAGAAGAGAATATTTCATTTGTATGTTTGTCTATGTTGGTGGTAGGATGATGAGAGTTTGGGATCTGTTTTTTTGTGGATTTGTTGTTGTTATAAGAAGTTGTTTTGTTTTGTTTTGGTCTCAGGCTAGTAAGAAGAGTCCAGAAGAGAAAGGTGTTTCCTCTTGAATCAAAATAGCATTTTACCTACTTCTAAAGCTGCTGCTGGGTCTGTAGACCCTTTCACAATGGCAATAATCTGTCCAAAAATCGTATGGTCTTTCTCTCCCTGAAAAAAAGAAAAAGATTTATCCTCAGAATTTAGCTTTCAGAACTAAGGCCACTGAAAACTTGACCTTCCGCTATAAACACAGACTCAACAGCTCCATTTTTCAAACCATGTCTCATGAAAAGTTAGTGTCCAAGATGTCCATCTGAGAAAAAATATAGTTATTTGGTCAAAATACCTATGCTAATTTTCTTTAGACCTTCTGATAATTATTTTTAATTTCCCAAAGGAAGGATACAATCAAGAATATTTCCCAGATTGTTGCCAAAGAACAAAAAATGACATAAAGAGCACTAGTATTTATTGTGACCTGCTGGATAAAGCTCAGATCTAGAGATTTCTTGTAGGGTCTTCATGTACTCAAGCCTCTAGGTTTATGTTCTCCAGCCATTAGCTGACACCTTCAGCAGGGACCAAGACCTGAAGGCAAGGACAGGCAAATTCACATGGGATGGCCCCCAAATAAATGG
This sequence comes from Glis glis, assembly GCA_004027185.1. Classification (NCBI taxonomy): domain Eukaryota; kingdom Metazoa; phylum Chordata; class Mammalia; order Rodentia; family Gliridae; genus Glis; species Glis glis. Next base: position 33,561 of record PVJS01013019.1, read on the forward strand.
GATTGGGATATGGGCTACACCCACTCACAGGACCCGTGTTCAAACTTCAGTTCATCAATTATAGTGGATATTGTGAAGATGCTCTCTAAAAGAAACTCTGTTTCCCCAATCTAGGGAAGGGCTGTGGGATTCAGTGCCTCCTATTTTTAGAGAATTCACTAGAAAATCAGTTATTGGTCTAAGGCAAATTCTGCTTTGGACTTTCAAGAGAATAAAAAATTAAGAACTTTAAAATATCAAAATAAAATCATTGAAGAGAATCCTTAGCATGGTGATGGATGGCTTTCCTGGACAAAGTGTTGTACGTTGAAATGATATGTCAAGTCTGATTTCTTCTTCCCTGTAGGAAAACATTGTGTTATAGGGAGAGCTAGTTGTAACCATGTTCTGGATACCCAAAAGTTAAAAGGAATTACCACAAATGATCTATTTATTCAAATATAAATAGAATATGAATACCATATTAAAGTTCCTAAATTGAATTGTTTAAACAAGACAGCACAATAAAGAGGAAAGTCATAGAAAATGACATTAACAACCAATTGTCACTATCTTTTGTACAAAATTCATCTCTTATAAATTCTAGCCTTTTTTTTTTGAAGGAGGGTCACACAATTCAGAAAGTACTGGTTGGGATAATTTGGACTCCATCCTCAGCAAACATTTTGGAGGGACTTAATGAAGGACCTCCTAAAAAAGCAATTGAGGGGGCTTTGCCGTTGTTTCTCTGGCTATTTCCCTGTTGAAATATCAGTATCAGACATGCCGCATTTTTAGATGTTCTCCAGACTTCAAAACATTGCCCTCCCGGAAGCTATTCCAATCAGCTTTTGTATATTTGCCGTGGACTCTGCCGTTATGCAAGGTACCACCCTGGCAAAAAATCCACAAGACTGCTCTTACCTTCACTCAATTTTTCTTTTATTTGATCCTTCACAATGCTGCCGCTTCCGTCTCAAAGGGTCCCAAAGCTTTGATTTGATTGTGACTGGATTCAAGGGTACCCAAAGCCATGTTTGATCCCGAATTCACAAAATCAAACGTGTTTTCATGTCAGCCTCACAGTCCGCACTTGGCCTTGTGATGATGGACAGCAGCCATCGCTAGAGGCAGCTCTTTTTTCTTAACATCATTTTTAAGACATGAGAATATAATAGGAAGAAGTTCTTATCCGGGACTATGAATCGGTGGATTCAATTCTACTACACATTCACCAATAACCAAAGATGCTACCAAATGAAGCAACTACCCCAAGACTTTAGTATTTTTCTCATTCTCTAAATTCCACATGAGGTATGATTTATACAGCCAAATTACTACTGTGCTACACTACTGCAGTTCTGCTATTGGGACCATCTTTACAAGAAGAAAGAAGCAAAGTTGTAGGGGTGTGGGTTAGCTGGAGGTAATTGCCACATAACTGATTAGCATTCATGCTCTAAGCGCCCTACTCTCGATTACATACATTATCTTACTTAATCTTCGTAACGTCTTTATTCTCATTTTTCAACCAAGTTAAAAAAATGGGGCTCAGAGAAGTGAAGTAATTATCCATGGAGAAGGCAGATCAGCAGTTTGGATTAAGCTGGAATAGATCTAAAGCTCATCCTCTCTCCGCTATAGCATGCTGCCTCCTAGCTAGACAAGAAAAAAATAATAATCTCATTATTCTACTACCCCATTGAGAATCCACTGTTCGCTGGCCGTCCTTCCTTTAGCTGTCTGCTTTACTTAGCTCCAGTTGAACCGAAATTAAATGTTTTGCTGCCGCTGCTGGCTGCAACCCTAGGGTGGAACTAACCATAGTTCCAGAGAGTAAGTGGGAAAAATGACCGAGCCTGGAGACAGGGGCATTAAATTTTTAGATGCCAACCAACTGAAATGAGACTGTGTTTTCTGTTAATAGTCTGAATTTAAAGGTATCACTGCAAATTCAGAGGAAATATTCTGAGAGGATAGGAAGTATTCTGAAAGAGAGGACGACCTGCACCTTTTCATGATTTTCAGAGTAAAATAATTTGCCATCCATGTTAAATGATGCCGTAATCAGTTGAGGCTTTGAAAAATTCTGGCTTTATGAGACAAAATAATAAGACATGTGCCAAAATATGTCTGAATGCTAGGATGTATAAATGGTGTATCAATAGCTGCATTGGTCGTTAGGAAGAGAGAGAATAAAAAAGCAACATGTTGTAGGTATGACTTTTTTTAATTTTGAAGGAAATTTCAAACTGGGGGATATATTTATGCAGAAAGAAATGCATAATGCATCTTGCTGGCATGAGACCTAAGCCCCACCCCCATTGTGTATGGATAACATAGAAGGAAAGATTTTGATGGAAAGATGTAGGTGCTACTTAAATGGAGGATTTTTTGTTGTTGTTGAAAATATCCAGCAACATCTGAATGCCAGATAAAACACTTTACAGTTTCATCTCTCCTTAGAGAGCTTTTTTTTTTTTTAGTTGTTTTGTTTGGGAGAAAATTGCAGTTTAAGATTTACAAACCACTTCATTTGCAAAGTGCTATTACTATAGTTTCTGCCTCTGAAAATGTTTACAGCTGCAGGCCATGGAAAGACATGGTGTTTGAGTTTTTCCTTATGAAGAAAGCTCTCATTCTATAATAAAAAATGGGCAGTATAACAATGCAATTTTATTTATAGTTATTCTTATAAATAGCATTTCAATGTGTCTTACTGGGGTTTTCAGGTATTAGAAAGCAGAATCTCTGTGAAAACCTGTTTTACATAGTTGTTTAAGTGTGGTAGATTCAAGTAATTATCTTCATCTTGATAAGATCCAAAGAAATTTATATTGGCAGTTAGAGCTTGTCCATCTAACATATTTTTATCATAATATAAATTATGAGTTGTCATTTTTTCCCCAAGTATGGTAAGGTTAGATTTTCTCTATTAGAGTTGAGATTTTCTGGTTGATAATTGAAAAAGGCCATATAGCATTTATTTTGTTCAAAGATGTTCCTGAATTTAGTGTATCTTATTAAAAATATGCCTGATTGGCTGGGTTTTTTTTTCCCTATTTTCCTATCAGTTTATCTTAGATCTCCACTGTATAGAGATGTATTAGTTTCCTAGGACTACCACAATAAATTATCACAAACTTGGTGTCTTAAAAGAGCAGAAATGTACCTTTCACAGTTCTAGAAACCAGAAGTCCCATATCCAGGGTTGGCAGGGTCAGTTTCTCCAAAGGCTCTCGGAGGGGAGGAACCCTTCCTTGCTCTTCCAGCTTCTGAGGGCTGACAGCAATCCTTGGCTTATGGCCATGTAGCTGTGATCTCTGCATCCATCTTCACAAGATCTGCATTTCCATATGTCCCAAGTATCCTTTCTCTAATAAAGGCGCTAGTCATTAAATTTAGGGTCCACCCTAAATCTAGGATGGTTTTATTTTTTCCTCTACTGCTTTATTTTTATACTTTTATTGGTGCATTATAGTCTCACATCATAATGTAGTTCATAGTGACAGTGACACACATACACAACACTTGGTGAGCTTTCCCCCACCTCCCTCCCTGCACCCTCCTTCTGCATACAGGGTATTGAGATTGACATTGGTATTCTCTCATATGTACATAATGTCAATGGAAGTGATTGCTTCATTGATCCCCCCTTCCTGTAGACCTCCTGACTGGCTCCACTGGAGTTTCTCCTTCATTATCTTAAGTCCCTCTTGTATCCCAATTACAACCTAACTTCTGCATATGAAAGAAAAATATGACCCTTCACTTTCTGTGACTGGCAAATCTCACCTTATATAATGTTCTCTTAATTTTACATTCTTAATTATATTTGCAAAGACTTAATTTTACAAATAAGGTTGCATACAGGTACTGGGCATACTGTTCTCCAGAGAAATCAGAACAATGGTATATCTATACACTCCTCATAGGGGCCACCAAGTGAGAGCCTGACCCAGCTTCAGAGGCCTGAAAACCCAAAGTGGCTGATGCCTCGTGGCTTAAACAGAAGCAAATGCACCCTGCCTCTGCCTTTTCTTCTTATACAAGCCCTCAGTAGACTGAATACTGGTCACCTACATTGATGAAAACAATCTTTATTCAATGTACTGACTCAACTGCTAGTACCTCCAGAAACACTGCACAGGCACACCCAGAAATAAAGTTTACCACCTAACAGGGGATCCCTTATCATAGTTGAGTTGACACAGAAAACTAACCATCACATGGGAGCTAGGGCTCGGCCATCTATTTTAGAAGGAACACAGGTCAAAATGTAACAAAAGTTAAAAATAGACTATAGGGTTTAAGCAAAACTGGATAAGAAGCATGCTTCTGCTACTTGCTGTAAGGAAGCATCATCATCTCATCATGCCTCAGAGAGACTATGGGTTTCCTCAGGATTTTAATAATCATAATGGCAACAACTTCATATATGTTGTGTGACATAATATATTCACAAATGTTGTTTGAGATGATAGCTAGTGTGCGTCTTGAGATAATATGTATAAAGTAATTAGTCTACCCTTGCTCATAAATGGTAGTTTCTCTTGTTATTGATGACACTGGGTGCTTTTTCTAGCTGAAGTAACCCCATTGCTCTCAGTTTCTGTAGAGGTCCTCCTTTCTTTCTGTAGTAGATGTTACAAAAGAATAACATGACGTGCATCATGTCTGCATTTAAAAAATACTATGGCTAACTTTGTTCTAGCTGGGCGTGGTGGCGCACGCTTGTAATCCCAGTACTTTGGGAGGCGGGGACCCAAGGATCCGGGTTCACAGCCAGCCTCAGCTCTCTCTCTCTCACTCTCTCTCCCTCTCTCTCTCTCTCTCTCTCTCTCTCTCTCTCTCTCTCTACCTAGTGAGGCCCTCCGCAACTTCGTTAGACCCGGTTTCAAAATAAAGTATAAAAAAATAGGGCTGGGGGTGTAGCTTGGAGGTAGAATGCCCCTGGGTTCAATCCCCAGTACCGCAAAAAAAAAAAATGATGGCTAACTTTGTTCTAAATGGAGAATTTTACTCATAGTATTTTTATAAGGATTAAATGGAAAATGACATATGAAAAGTGCTTACTATTGAGTGTCTAGTGTCCATTACTATTATCAACAATTCCTTAAAACCTGCTATATTCATAAGGACCATGGTAACACACTCCTTTTTTTGTGCTGGGAATCGAACCCACAGGCATTCTACCCCCAAGCTACACCTCAACTCCATTTTATTTTTTGTTTTGATTCAGAGTCCTGTTAGATTGCTAAAGTTCTCATTAAATTGCTGAGGCTGGCTTTGAACCTGCAATACTCCTGTCTCAGCCTCCCAAGTACTGGGATTACAGGCATGCACCACTACACCTGGTTTAACATTTCATCATCCTTTAGATTATATAATGCAGCTAATAAACACATAGATACAGTTTTGTACCTTTCCTAACAATCTATATGGATTCAAAACTGATAACCAATCACAGTTTTATCCACCAGCTGGTGGTTCCTTTATAACATGGCTTGAATCCTGTTATCTTATACATATGCCTTCCCAGGATGCTCCATGAGTTCTCAATGAAGCCCATCAAAACTCACATTTTCATAGATATTTTTTTCTTTCTTCTATTGGCCTATTTGAATTTTTCAAGTATGTTTTATGTTTACAGAAAGAAACATGCTGACATAACTTATTTTTTAAACTTTACATTTGGAAGAAAGATTTTTAATCCTCTTGTAGGGAAATACTCATATCAAAATAATTTCTATTTCTTGATGACCATGGTGTTAAGCTGAGGATCAATTTGCATGAGAAGAATCATACAACCTGTTTTAAAGGATTTTATCTAAACTGGTCACTTTATTCTCTCATCTAATTCCCATAATGATCATTTAAAGACAGAGATTATTATTATATGAATTTTGTATGCGAGGAATTAGAAAATTGCAGAAATTTACACATCTTCATATACCAAGCTGTGATATTATGATACATAGTAAGAAATATTTGTTTAGCTTCTACCCCTGGTTCTTGGCACAGAGCTCCTAAAAGCCAGGTAATTTCCTAAGCAATAGGAATGCTAGGTGTGTCTTCGATTCTAACATTTGGTTATTAACACCAGATCATAATCCCGTGAAATTTCCTGGGTAATAGAAGAGTCTTAGCCGGGCATGGTGGTGCACATTTGTAATCCCAGGACTTGAGACACTGAGACAAGATCAGTTTTAAGGCCAGTTTCACCAATGTGGCAAGATCATCATCAAATTAGCAAGATTCTGTTTCAAAATAAAAAATAAAAAGGGCTGGGGGTGTAGCTCAGAGATAGAATGCCCCTGAATTCAATCCCTAGTGCCACCCCCTATGGGACTCTTGCATTTTAACAAGGCAACTCTTGCTCTTTAAACATTTTGTTGTATTTATTCCATGTATTAAAACCACCTTTTATAATTACTCTGATACCAAATATTCACTTTTTTTTTCTACTTTTCCCACTCACATTAAAGCATAAGTGATTCCTATGCTATACTGTTACTTCATAATCTTTTAATTGCTACCATATCTTCTATATAGGTATAACTATAACTTACATACCTTTTTACCTGCTATGGATGTTAACTTGGCCCCAGTTTTACATTAGCAAAAGTACTGTTCCAATAAAGAGCTTTTTGCATTAAAAAAATCATGTGTTCAAAAATCTTTACTGCCTTACAGGAGTCTTTCCCCATACTAGACCATATTCTTTTTTTTTTTTTTTTTGCGGTACTAGGGATTGAACCTGGGGCATTCTACCTCTGCGCTACACCCCCAACCCTATTTTTTATTCTTTATTTTGAAACCGGGTCTCACTAAGTTGCAGAGGGCCTCACTAAGTAGCTGAGGCTGGCCGCGAACCCGGATCCTCTGGTCTCAGCCTCCCAAGTCCTGGGATTACAAGTGTGTACCACCACGCCCGCTTAGACCATATTCTTAAACTGGCTTTGAAAGTGTTTAGAGGATACATCTTCTCCAAAAAGTCTTTTTGGACTGATCTACTGAAATGTTAATTGTGCTAGGATTTTTCTACTAATAATTGAAATTTCTTCTTCTCTAATGATCATTCTCTTTGTTATTGATTTCTTTTGTGGTATTAATCAAGGCTGGGTTTCTGGGTTGATTCTTTGCTATATTATGAATATGTCTTCAAAGACCTTCTTTGCTTTATTATGAATACATATTAAAGACCTTTATAAACACTGTCTTAAGTGAGTACAGAATGAAGACTTCTGACATGTAGATCAAGCTTCTACCTTCTTTCTTCAGTCCAAACACTGGTAAGCTTAAGAGCACAGGGAATCATTTGCCCGCAGGCAGTTTGGTGAAAATTATTCTCCCTTAGTTCTCATACCCATATTATAATTTGCATTTTAATTTTAATGTCTTCACAACCATGAAAGCATATTTAGGTAAATGTGCTAATTAGATCTTTGTAAACAACCATATGTTATTTTGGTTTATGAAATTTAAAGAGCAATTAAAAACACATATACTTTACTACTTGTAGGTGAGGGTGGGGATGTGTTCAATTTGCAGAGCAGAAGTGAATCCGAGGAAAGAGCTAAATTACAGATGCGCTTAATGATCTTACGGGAGAAGCAGAAAGAAGTTTGAAACTTTTCTTCAGAAAACCGGAGGGCCACGCAGGGCTACACATTGAGCCTTGCCATAATTAAATGGAAGTGTTTGAAAATTGCATTTCAAACCGCATTTCAGCTAGTGTATCTACCTTAGAAGAATTTTCAAAAGGAGTCTGGTGTGTCTGTGTTTAATGAGAGCATGTCACCCCTTCTCTGGTGACTTACCCATTTTTATCTGAGTCACTGGGAAGAGCTGAGTGATGTATGAGTGTGGTGACTGGAGGTGACATCTTGCAGTTTAATCCATTGTCTGAAAGATTTAGGGAAAAGGTTCCTGAAAAACATAATTAAGGAAACAAATGTTTTTCCAAAATATAATAAAGATCGTTCATGGTTTGGGTTCAGGAACATTTGTTTCTATAATATCATACATGAAGGAAGTGTTCTGCCAACCAGCTAAACAGCACTTGTCTTTTCATGTCTCCTGGTTTTACTTTCACTGTGGAGAAACTAACAAATCATAAGCCAAGAATAAGAAGAAAAGGTGTCTACAGTTTTCTTAGAAGTTGCTTCCTAAAAGCTATATTGAGAAATAGATTAAAGTAGATTAAAATTGGAAAATGGACACTATTTCCCACATGTATGGCCATATTGTAAATGTGCTTTTATTTTCTCATCCATAAACATAAACATAAATGTAAACAAACATAAACACGAACATAAATATAAATATAAACATAAACATATACTCTAATTGTCTCCTGGTCTCTTGACTTTGTTTTTGGCCTCTGGCTCTTGATCTAGGTCTAAGGAACCAATAAAAATCATTTGAGTCTGCCTCAGGTACCCCCAATTTCACCCCGTTCAGGGTCCTAAAGATTTACATTGCTTCAAGTAAAGCTCTCATGCCTTGTTTTGCAATGATATTATTTCTTTCAGGTATACCATGGGTAATTTCAGAAGTTTTCTTTTTTCTTTTTTCCAGGTCAGGATCGTAATTGTGTAGATACAGAACTCATTAAAAATGAACCCAAAATCTAAACTCAAGCTTAAAAAAAAAAAAACTGAGTTAAATCATCTAAGGTGAAAGTATAAAAGATGTGTTCCTAGCTGTGTTGATTCAAATTGCTCAGCTGTCAATGTGCTGCTTTCTGTTTTTGAGTTTACTCATTACAATCCTAAATTTCATCCTTTCCTCTCTGCCTGAAGTTTTGATCTGTAACCTGTGTCTTCACTGAAATCCCCATTTCAGTTGCTTTACATAATTACCACACAAACAGCAATGCACAACATGGTTACTGTATGAGAGCTGTGAAGATAAGAAAGAAAAATATGTGTGGGATATTCACAGGACCATGTGTAGCATTTTTGTAGGGAAATAGTGAGTCTGAGATATGGAGACAAAACTTTCCCATCAAGTCCTGGACACTGTGGTACTGCACTTACCTATTATGATTCATTTAAAGTGTAGGGGCCATTCTGCACGTCTGCCTTATAACTGTAGTGCTTCTAAAGACCCAAGCCTATCCCAGCAAGCATATCTTATGTGTTTATTGGTATTAATCATTATAATCAAGCCCATCAGGACATATGAGCAACAGCATTTTTTTTTTTTTTGCGGTACCAGGGATTGAACCCAGG
>PVJS01013020.1:0-42780 GCA_004027185.1 Glis glis
TACCGGGGATTGAACGCAGGGGCGTTCTACCTCCGCGCTACACCCCTGGCCCTATTTTTTATACTTTATTTTGAAACCAGGTCTCACAAAGTTGCAGAGGGCCTCACTAAGGGGAGAGAGAGAGAGAGAGAGAGACAGGGAGAGAGCGAGAGAGCTGAGGCTGGCCGCGAACCGGGATCCTCCGGTCTCCGCCTCCCAAAGTACTGGGATTACAAGCGTGCGCCACCACGCCTGGCTTCTGCCAAATGCTTTATGAGTTCATTTACATCTAAACTGTTGAGATGAGAAATAAAGATTTTCTACTGTTTTCCTCATACGGATAATTTATCCATCAATTTCTACAGTGTTTCCTAATAATTTTACTAGAGATTAGAGCAAATCTATATGATATAATCAAGTGGTACATCATGATATTATGCATGTATGTATACTAAAGCTTTTGGTTGATGATTGTAATTCTCTTTTGAAAAAATAGTTTGCTACATAAGTAATAGGATTTAGAACAGAATATTTCTCCTATATATATATGCATTAATCTGCTCAGGCTACCATAGCAAAATACCATGCAGTGAGTGATTTAAACAACAGAAATGTATTTGCTCATAGTTCTGGAGACTGGACATCCAAGACCAGGCTGCTTGAAAACTTGGTTTCTGCTGAGGCCTCTTTCCCCAGATAGTTGAAGGCCCAATTTCTCCGGGTTTCACATGGTCTTTCATCTGCTTATGCAGAGAGAAAGCTCTCTGCTTCTCTTCCTCTTCTTATGAAAAGACTGGTCTTGTTGATTAGGGCCCCCATCAAAACCCAATTACCTATTTAAAGACCCTATCTACAAAAACAGTCACATTGGGAGTTGAGACTTCAACATGAGAATGTGGCAGTAGGACACATGTCAGTCCATAACAGTACACTGCCCTTTATTCTCCTATTAGTTGGTTATAAGGATTTAAAATGTGAGTTTTTCAATTCCATTCACAATAACCTCAAAAACAATAAAATACTTAGGAATAAATCTAACCAAGGAGGTTAAAAAAAACTCTATGATGAAAATTATAAACCACTAAAGAAATCGGAAGATCTTAGAAGATGGAAAGATCTCTCTTGCTCTTGAATAGGCAGAATAAATACTATCAAAATGACATTCTACCAAAAGTGATCTACCAAGTCAAAGTCAGCCCTATCAAATACCAATGTCATTCTTCCCAGACATAGAAAAATCAATCCTAAATTTCGTATGGAGAAACAAAAGACCCAGAAGAGCCCAAGAAATTCTCAGCAATAAGAACCATGCAAAAGCATCACAATTCCTGACTTAAAATAATACTAACTTATAGTACTATAAACAGCATGGTATTGGCACAAAAACAGACACATAGACCAATGGAACAGAACAGAAGATGCAGGAACAAATCTACATACTTATAGCCAATCGATTTGTGACAAAGGTGCCAAACATATACGTTGAAGAAAAGACAGCCTTTTTAACAAATGGTGTTGGGAAAACTGGTTATCAATTTGTAGAAAAAATGGATTTAAATTCCCACCTCTAACCCTGCACAAGAGTGAGTCAATTTGAGATGAATCAAAGACCTGAAAATTAGACCAGAGACTTTGAAGTCACAAGAGGGGGGTATAGGTCCAACATTTGAACATATTGGCACGGGTAGAAATTTCCTGAACAAGAATTAATGAATGGGACATAAATGACATTTAACTAAAAAGTTTCTGCTCAACAAAGTAAACCATCAAGACTCTAAAGAGAGAGCCTATATAATGGGAGAAGATCTTTGTCAGCTATTCATCTGACAGAGGATTAATATCTAGGATATAAAAAGAATTTAAAAGATTTAACACTAAAAAAATAACCCAATCAAAAAATGGGCAATTGAACTAAATAAGTGGCCAATAAATACATCAAAAATGTTCAACATCATTAGGAATCAGGGAGATGCAAATCCAAACTATTGTGAGATTCCTATTAAACCCCAATCAGAATAGCAATCATTAATAAGTCAAACAACAATAAATGCTGGCAAGGATGTGGGAAAATAGGAACTCTTCTACATTGTTGGTGGGATTGCAATTTAGTACAATCACTATGGAGATCAGTGTGGTGATTCCTCAGAAAATTGGGAATGAATCCGCCATATGATCCAGCTATACCACTCCTGGGTATCTTTCCAAAGGGACTGAAAACAGAATATTATAGTAATATATGCATATCCATATTGATATCAGAACAATTCACAATAGCCAAATTATGGAACCAACCCTGGTGTCTATCAACAGATGAATGGATTACAAAATGATGGAATATACACACAGTGGAATTCTACTCAGCAATAAAGAACAAAATTATGTCATTTGCAGGAAAATGGATGGACCTGGAGAACATTATGTTAAGTGAGATTAGCCAGTCACAGAAAGTGAAGGGCCATATGTTTTCCCTCATATGTGGAAGCTAGGGAGTAATTGGGATATAAGAGGAACTTTAGATAATGGAAGAGAAACTCCAGTGGAGCCAGGAAGTAGGCTAGGGGAAGAGGGGGAGAGGGAGAATTAGTGAAGGAAACACTTTCACTAACATTATGTACACATGTAAGAATACCAATGCCAATCTCAATACCCTATATGGGGAAGGGGGGAGGGAGGGAACCTGGGAAAAATAATAAATAAATAAATGTGGGTTTTTCTTAATTTGGCTATTGTGAATTGTGAGTGTGTTATAAACACACAATGGAGTTTTACTCAACCATAAAGAAGAGCAAAACTATGTCATTTGCAGGAAAATGGATGGATCTAGAGAATAATGTGCTAAGTGAGATCAGCCAGTCTCAGAAAGCCAAGAGTCATGTTTTTTTCTCATATTTGGAAGCTAGAGAAAAAAAAGGAAGCACAAGGAACTTCAGGTAAATGAGAGAGAGATCACTAGAATAGTGGAAAAGGAGGATTGAGGAAGGAAACAGTTGAGATAATGTTATGTCCATAATATGAAGGTTTCACCACCAATATCAGTAACATGTATGGGGAAGAAAGAGGGGGAGTGGGGTATGATAGGAAAATACACCAAGTGCTGTGTGCATGTGTTTGCATCACTTTGAACCTGACTAAGATGTATAGTTACAATGCACCCATAAATATATTAAAAATGTGGGTTTTGCTGCAATTGTTTATGTTATGATTTTACTGTTGTCATTTGGGTATATAAGCTTCACCCACCTAACTACAGCCATCCATCTGTAAAGATATTGTGTACAATGTGCTTTCTCATAGTACACAACATGGCTTGCCCAAGTTTATCCAGTTTGTGTATAATTTTTTTCCAAAGGGCAAAATATAGGTTAAAACTCTGCTGATTGTATGATTAATAATATTTCAATATCAGCACAGTCTAACTCTGCATGTATCTAAACCATTGCTAGGATAATGATACCGCAACATATCATCACCCGTGTTTTTAAGATTATTGCTCCACTTCTCATTATAGTGCAGTGTGTTTCCAAGTCTATCCGGTTATTAATAGATCAACTGCGGTTCTTCTTCTACTGGGAGGCCAATGGCAGTCAAAGGGGAATCACAGAGCTTTAACAGTATTTTTAGCGTGACATGGGATTAAAATAATCAATACGACTCAACATTGTGTTTTCACTTCAAATAAAATGGTGAAGTTTCAATTCCTGGATTATGTCCTGCCAGTAATTGTGCCAGATTGGCTTCTGATAATTTTCCACCATGACAAATAAATATTATCAGTTCAAGCTGTTTCGAAATTCAAACAGAGTGGTGTGACTGCGGTTATTTACAGTATGTCACAGTGTCTGGCTCATATAGCTCTGTCTTGTTGACAGTACGATGCTTATCATTCAAGTCAATATGTACACGGCTTCTGGGAGATGTACTTACACATCCTTTTTTTCTGCTAAACTTTTTTTTTCTGGTGAAAAGAGAAGCATTTTATAAGATATTTCATTAGAATACTAAGCATACCTTTGTAGGATATGCAGAAGTATAATGAATAAAGTGTATTTCATTTTCTATGTTTTGTGCTACAGGCAATCCTTGGATAATGACATCATTAAATAAGATTAAGTTAAATACTATTTTTATTTTTATTTATTTATTTATTTTTTGCAGTACTGGGGATCAAACTCAGGGGCATTCTACCTCCAAACTCCACCCCCAGCCCTATTTTTTATTCTTTATTTTGAAACAGGCTCTCACTTAGTTGTGGAGGGCACCTCACTAAGTAGCTGAGGCTGGCCGCGAACCCGGATCTTATAGTCTCAGCCTCCCAAGTACTGGGATTACAAGCGTGTGCCACCATGCCCAGCTCCTATTTTTAAAGTCATAGAGAAGGAATGAACTTTAAATGCCACTTATTGAGGTATTTTATTCAAGGCAAAATTAAACTTTATAACACCCATATTATGATGTGACAGAAAAAACAAAAATCAAACAAACAAGCAAAAATAATGGACAAGACATCAGGAGATCTGGATTTAATTCCATCCCTACAAATGATTGAAAGGAAGCCTTTGGGTCAACTGCCAACATCTTTGAACCACAGGGAGGATATCTATTAGTGTTAACCAGTTTTCTCATACCCAATCATGATCAGATTCTCTATATTCACCAAGATTCACGGATTCTCTGTCAGAGATGAACCGTTGAAATAATGAGGGCCTGATTTCAGGTTTCTCTTTCTCTCCCTCACCCATTTCCTTTCGCTAAGGATCTTCTCTCTCCTCACTACAAAGGGCCTCTACGTGTGGAAATATGTTGGGCTGTCCTTGAGAAGTCTTCTTGGGATTCTTAGAGTCATTGTTCCTGAGGCATTTTTAATGTAATATTATGTAAGGACATGTTTCAGGCTAAAAATATAGGGTGTAGACTTGTGTGTACCCAACACTGGGTGCATGTGATTTCAATCTCCTGTTACCAATTTGTTATTAAGTGGAAAGTGATGTAGATCATTAAGAACAAAGGTTCGATGTGCACCTTTATCAGCTAGGACAATTTTTCGGGAAGAGAAATAAGTCAATTTTCCTTCAGTGTTTCAACTTTTGGAAACTCTGAAACACAGGGTATTTTCAAGTGCAACTGAACAGTAACAATTTCATACTCTAATTGGGACAACAGTCATATTTTTTATCAGAATACCTCAAGCGGTTGGTGGATGAGGTGAGGAAGCTCACAAATGTTTTTCTGCTTTTGAAAGAAGAGACTCTTTCAGAGACTCCAGATTAAATGATGTGACTCCCTATCTTGGAGGAAATTGATATATTTTAAGGACTGTGATGCCTAGGAATCACCTTGCTTTTTCAGCCTTCCAGTTACTCACTGTGAAGGTAAATACTGTGGACATTGAAGATGTTTTGATAGAAGTCATTTCAGCCTTTGAAACATCTCTAAATAAATATATTTGGCAACATTGCCTCAAATATCTTCATGAAATATTTGGCAGCAATTACTCATGTGCCTTAGAACAGGTAGTCATTTAAAAATATTTCTTAGAAATCATTAGGTTTATCCTGCAAGAAATATGAAGCTTAAACATGTTGTTTTCCTAAAGAAATGAATAATGTGTTCTTAGTGCTTTTTACTGACACTATACATGTCAAAATATGGTCAAAATAAAGTAAAATATATCAAAAGTTTCAAGGCAGATAAAAATATTAACATGGAATTGCAGTTTTCTGAAAGTATTGAAAAAAACTACAGAAACAAATCTAATATTGGATCCTCATAAGTTTTATGTCATTTAAAAATTTTTATGTATGTGTGTGTATGTGTGTGCTCTTCACAATGAAATGATGGTAGTCAAATGCTATTATTTTAAAAAAATCTTGTAGCTCTCAAAACCAAAGAAATATAAAGAATTAGCAATTATTGTCAGGGGAAACAAAGGAAAATGCAAGTGCTAGAGAATGCTCTTAAACTCCAGATTACTAGTGAGATTAAAAGACATCACCCGAAAATGCAGGAAAACAGAATGCTTCTCCCGTTCACACTTTGGCTTTATTTTGGGAATGCCATATTTATATTTACCCCAGCAAAAGGAAAGTGGATATAAAACTAAGAACTAAGAAACACTTAAATACAATGATCAAACAATCAGAATTTAGCTTATATCTGATGATATGGAACTTAATTCCCTAAGTCATTTCCCTGTGACAAACAGCAGCAAAATTACAAGTGTAAATTCATATACATGTGGCAGGTATCTGAGGGGTTGATAGAAAGCAAGCTCGCCTATTGTGTGTGTTTGGCAGGAGGAACAGATAATACAGAAACTTTTGATTTAAAAAAAAGATTTTTCAATAACTTCTAAGTCTGCAATAATTTTAACAAATACTCCAGGAAAATAGACACCATGAATCAATACCAGAAGCAATCACAGTTCTAAGATCACTCCTGCCTCAAGCTTGGTTTTCCTAGAAGCAATGTAAACAGGGATGAACAGAGATGCCTTAAACCCCTTGATCATGCTAGTAAGTCCAGAATACTCAAAAAAAAAGACAAGATTATCTTATTATCATCCTTCATGCATTTTATCTAGTTTCCCCAACTAAAAAAGGCTTCCCATCCCAATTTTATGTATGTCCCCATTCTATTTCACTTACAAATTGTTTTGTTTGCCTTTTAGTCTTATATTTCTTGAATATCACACACAGGATGTGATATACTTGAATAAAGAGGCAATATCTGTTTTTTTTAATCATAGGAGCTCATGTAGCCTAGGAAAGTACTGGACACATTATAAGCAATCAATAGTATCTGATGAATGAATGAACACAATGGATATGAGCTAAGTAAACAGGTAAGCTATATTAGGAATCAGTTCTAGCATTGTAAATATATAGAGTGAGGAGAAAGTTCTGAAATCAGTACAAAGAACTTCAGTTTACAAATGACTAGAAACAAGTTGTAAATCACTGCTGATTTTTCAGTCACCCAAAATCCATACACATGTGACTGTCATTCACCATTTTTTCTGAAATCCATTTGAATATAAAATATCTTATTTTGTGCATAAATTCCCCTTCCTTCCTGGCATCCTTTTGAAACCTGTACATCATTTACCTCGAATGACTCAGAGTACTGTGTAAGGAAACTACAAGCCACTTGCTAAAAGCCCCTGAGTTGAGGGGTGGTTCGTCATGCCACATGATCATGCATAGTAAAATCCCAATAGTGCAAGTATTCATTTTTAAATTGAGAAAATGATAAGAGAGATGAATCTTAGAGAGTCTAGAGAATACTTTCGTGGATTCACTGGGCTGCTTCCTAGAAGTAGAATCAACATTGACTATGGCACAGGCAAGAACTGTGACTACAGTGCTGGGCATGGTGGTGCCCATCTGTAGTCTCAGAATTTGAGAGGCTGAGACAGGAGGATAGCAGTTTCAAAGCCAGCCTCAGCAATTTAGCAAGGCACTCAGCAACCTAGTGAAACCTTGTTTCAAAAATAAAATAAAATAAACAGGGTCTGGTGGTGTATGCTTGCAATCCCAGTACTTGGGAGGGTGAGATAAGAGGATCGCAGGTTCACGGCCAGCCTCGTCAATTTAGTGTGGCTCTCAGCAACTTAGTGAGACTCTGTTCCCAAATAAAGAATAAAATAGGTCTGGGGGCATAGCCTGAAGGTAAAAGGTTGAGGTTCCATCCCCAGTACCAAAAATAAAAATAAAAAATAAAGAAGTAATAATAAACTATTACCAGTGCAAAGTTATCTACCGTGGCTGTTTTTGGTTTCCTTGCAAACAATGTTGAAGACCTGAAGACCTAGGAGTGACTTATTTTAACTATTTTTTCCAACATTATTGGGAGGAAAAGAAAAAGGATCTCAGAAATTTTTGATGACTGGTCTACTTGAACCTTTGAAAAATATTGTATGAAGTTTCTAGAGCCATGAATGGGTTTGAGCATCAGAGTACTGGAGGAATAAAATAAGTTACAAGGGTTAAGAGACACTTGGCATATTCACTAAAATACCACATTTTTAATGTGTCTTACCCTGACCGTTTATGCTAAAGTTATAAGGCTCACCTCCTCATCTTCTACTCTCTGCATCTTCTAACAAACACAATTAAGACTTCATGCTTTACGTTTTGTTTTTCCTTTACACCTTGAACACCTTGAAACATAGTAGTTTATCACAAAGTGTTGGTGGGGGTTTTCTGCCCTGTGTGATGTTGGGGAGCACCATCCCGGTAGCTGTCCACACCCCGCTCTGAGTCTTCCCTCGAGGGGCATACGTCTTATGTTCCAGCAACATAAGTTACAGGGCGTCGTTTCTCCTGCATTCTCTAGTCCAAACAAGTCCCAGGTCTTACTCAGATTCAAAGGGTACAACATAGGTAGAGAATTTGCTAGAATATTTACGCCACTGCATTTCCTACTACATTTCAACTTGACCAGAATGGAAGCTTCGAGAAAGAAAGAAATTTTATCTGTTTCATTCCCTATTGTTTTGGAATGGGAACCTCACACCAGAAAAAAAAAAAAACCAACTATTTGTTGCATAAAAACTCATGTTAACATTAGTTTGGAAATTTTGTTTTTTTAAAAGGTTATCATGATGATTCAGTCTCACCTCTAAGTATCACATCAGGTTATAATTTATGTACTATCTAGACAATAAAATCTCATATATGCAGAGTTTGAGGTATTTCAGGCAGCTACAACCTAAGCTGAAATTTTGTACCACATTGTCGATTAAAATAGCAAGTTAATTGAGGAAACAAGACTGCAGGGATGTTGGTTAATTTAATCAAGAAATGAAGCAGTCCAAGTGACAATAAAAACTTTGGAGCCCTTCAAAGTGTTGTTAAGTATGCAAGCATAAAATAAAACTAATTGTATTTTGCCCCAAACAAGTACTAAAAAAACTTAGAAAACAATTTTTAAAACTTCTATTTTTGATCATCCAAAATGAGCAAAAACTGATTTCTATTTTTCATATTCATAAATTGTTTTATATTCCTCCTCCAAATTTGCCTATCAGCACTAAAGAGGTGATTCTTTGCTTTGTGCAGTTATGAAAGTCATCTTCTATAATTGTGTAATGCCTAACTTTTGATGTATGTGTTGGTAAATAGCCCAGGGTTTAAATAAACATTTGCTCTTCATCATCTTAAGAAATAGGAGCATTGATTTATAAATGTATTCATAAAGCAGAGCTGCAAAAGTCATGGGTGAGTAATTTAAAAGGTATTTGTTCTCTCTTTATTAAATACCATATGCCATATGTACACAGTTCTCATGATTGCATATTTCAATTTTCATGAGAATATAAATAAAGAGGGATAATGAAATATAATTGATCATTATATGTATCATTACTACTGCTTGCAATAAGTTTTTTGTATAAAAAGAGTCACACTTCTTTCAAGAAATGAATAGCCATATATAATGGCTTTGTAAATGGAAAAATAACAATTCTGACTTTTTCATGCTTACAAATTTGTAAACATTACTCTGCAAGCACCCAACATGTTGCCTCTAAAATTACAAATACTAGTAATATGTAATATTTTGCAAAAAACAATATTTACATTGTCTTTGTTTTTCTCTTGATGTACTAGTCTATATGTATATATGTACCCATACACACATATGTATGTATTTGTTTATATTTATGCATAAATATTTGCATATGCAATAAACTGGTGATAGATTCATCAGTATATATACATACCTATGCAAAAAAGAATAATTTGTATAGATAACCAAAACCTGTTCAACTAAAAAGAATCCCTAATGTATAAATAATTGAATAAACAAAGTGATCAAATCCAATACAGCACATGTAACAACAACTGAAAATTAAGAGACATCTCCCAGTGATTCCTAAATTGGAGGGGTGTTTTGATTGTTACTCATAACACTGCAGAGATTATTATATAACAAACAGCTTTGGAAGCCATAGAGAATCTAAAAAATAAAAGTCTCCTGAGAAAGATGAAGATATAACACCCTTTCTTTGCTCTTCATGGAAATTCTTGCTTATATTCCAGAGTAATGAACTCTCATTTCCTCTTAACCTCCAAAAATGAATTTTATTTATTTATTGGTACTGAGGATTGAACCCAGGGGCATTCTATCTCTGAGCTATGTCCTCATCCCTATTTTAGTTTTTATTTTGAAACAGGGTCTCTTGGCAAAGGACCTCTCTAAGTTACTGAGACTGGCCTCAAACCTGCAATCCTCCTGTCTCAGTCTCCCAAGTAGTGCAATTACAGGTGTGCGACACTACACCTGGAAAGAGATTTGCTTATAAGTAATTCGCTCTTCTTGGAGAAAAATGGAAGGGGGTATCAGCAGCTTCCATGTAAATTCTGAATCTCTGAATCTCTCTCTGATCTATAATATCTATGCCTCCTTGGAACACACACACACACACACACACACACACAGGCTTATTTCCAAATACACTGAGTTCAGTGCATTTGAGGGCACCATGATGAGGTGGCAGTCGCACACACAAAGTTTATTTGGGTGGTGATTTGAGAGGCAGGAAGAAAGAGAGAGAGCCTTAGCAGCATGATGGGAGGTCTCTGAGTGAGAGAATTCTGAAGGGCACAGCACCTTGATGTCCTTTACAACCCAGTGGCTTATCTTGTATATGGCCAGCAGATCTTGGGCACAGTTTTATGCAGTATGAAAAGTAGGCAGGCTTAGCCAGGGGTGGTGGCGCACGCCTGTAATCCCAATACTTGGGAGGCTAAGACAGGAGGATCGCTAGTTCAAGGACAGCTTCAGCTACTTAGTGAGACTCTCATTGACCTAGCGAGTCTCTGTTTCAAAAATGAAAATGAAATAGGGCTGGGGTGTAGCTCAGAGGTGGGATGCCCCTGTACCACCAAAAAAAAAAAAAAAAAGAAAGAAAGAAAGAAACGTAGGCAGGCTCAAAATGACTAAAAAATTGCTTATTTGGGCTATTTTTCAGATAGTAGAGTGTAAAAATTTGAGCTTGTCTCTGGCATGATTTGAGCTACTGGGTCCCAACCTGTTATGGAGAATTAAACAGCAGAGCACCAACTGCTGAACAAGGAATCTTTAGCTGATTGATGTGACAAGTGGGCCACTTGAACCCCTTCACGGTTTCTGAGTTAACATATCCTTGACTTGAATCCGGGTGGACTTTTGTCTGTTTTGACAATAGACGAGAGCTGAGACAACGTCAAAGAACTTCTGGTACCAGACTAGGAAAGGTCATGTGTCTTCTCTCTTGGTCTCCTGGGAAGCTTGCCCTGCAAATGCGCCTGTTGCTAATCTCCCTCTCAGAAACCAGACACCCTACTGTGAGAGGTCCCCGTGGATGGAAAAGCCCTGCTCAGCTAAGCTGGATGGTAGTTCCAACTGAGGTCAAATTTCACAACTCATAATCACCAAACTATGGAACCAGCCAAGGTGCCCATCAACAGATGAATGGATTACAGAATTATGGGATATACACACAATGGAACTCTATTTAGTCATAAAGAAAAACAAAATTGTCATTTGCAGGCAAATGGATGGACTCGATAATATTATGCTAAGTGAGACTCGTCAGTCACAAAAAGTGAAAAGTAAGATGTTTTCCCTCATATGTGGAAGCCAAGGAGAAATTGGGACACAGGAGGGACTCCGGACAAAGGAGGAGAAACCTTAGTGGAATGAAGGAGGGGACCTAACTGAGCGAGGGGAGGGGGGAGGAAGACTTGAAGAGGGAAACACCTCAATGGACATGATGTACATACACAAATTTATCAAAGCCAATCACCGTGCTGAGCACGGGAAGGTGGGAAGGGAGAGGGAGTGGGGTGGGAACTGGGGGAGGCTCAATGAGTGCTGTGTGCATGTACGCCTCTATCACCCTGAACTGCATCACGATGTATGATTACAATGCACCCATAATTTCCTTTTCTTAAATTTCAAGGCATCTCAGTCGAAGCAGCCAGTCTGGGACTGCAGAAGCCCCAGATGGTCTGCCCTGGCTGTTCGAGTGTTCAAAGCTGAGGGCCTTCAACTCACATACTGTGGAGCAGACGAGCCACCACCACTCTGCGATGTCAGAATTCTTGCTTTGCCGGATCTGTGTGCATCAGAAAAAGAGGTTTTCTGTTTGTTTTTAATCCACCCACCTTGAGGTGAAAAAGAAGATGAAAAGTACATCCCATATTTATCATGAAACTTAGCCTAAGGATTTCTTCACCTCTGCTATGGTTTTCAAACTTCTAAAGCATCTAAGTGTAATTTTAACAACCACACCCCTATTTCAGTTGCTGTTTATTGTGTGCAAACGCCAAATGTCCCCATTTATATGATATGTGCTTAGAGGGCAGACTATAGCACATAGTTTCTTTCATCTGGCTCTACCAGATGTAGAGTTTATAATAACCCTGTGCTCTCCTTCTCTTTGCTTCCTGCCTCCAGGACCTGGACTCCAGCTCTGCACCCTGGCCTCACATGGACTGAACTCTGAAATCTCCAAAAATCTGTAAGCAAATAAACCTCCCTTTCTCTAAGTTGTGGGGTCAGTTGTCTTGCATCATATTTGTAACAGTGTCATAGGTTAATTCAAATTAAAGAAAATGAATAAATAAAAATAGAAACTAGTACACGGAAAGATGGAGTTCAAAAGATTAAAAATGTACATAGAAGGGTGCCCTAAGATAACCTTTAATAATTGAACAATTTAATGCATTAAACAATATTATATACTTTAATAGCACTAATGCAGTTACTTAAAAATACATTAGCACTACATAAACAATAGTAAAGAATAAATTAAGGCCTGAGAAGATTTTTAAACATTGCTTCCTTTTCATAGCACATTATAGGGTTTGAAATTATATCTAGTTAACTTTTGAAAACACAGCTATTTTTGAAAAAATTCTATGTTTTACAGCAAATGGCAGAAATGGATGTGTAACTCCAACAGTTGAACTGCAAATTCATCCTTTTAATTTGTTCAACTTATATGCAGGAAATATTTCAATGCTCAAATTATTCCAGTTACTTGATATAACTCAAAATTAAATGCTATTTTCAGTCTTTATGAAAAGTTTAAAATTCAGAGATTTAATGATGCCAACTCAATTTTTACATCACTAATTGTAAGAAAGAAAAATCAAATCGTGAAACAATTCAATATACTATCAGTACTTCGGAAATGAGTGGCTTGATTTAGCTCTCCATTTGTCATGGTTTGGTATAGAATGCTCCCTGAAGAGCTCAAGAGCTCATTCATTCATGGTCAGAGTTGATGCAATTAAGTCATAAGGGTTGTACTCTCATCAGTATATGAATCTAGTATGATGGATTTGCCATGGCCTGGCTGGTAACCTAGGCCTGTGGAGTATGGCTGGAAAAGGCGGGTCCTGGGGGTGTGGCCTTAGGGACTGTGCTTTTGTCTTTGAATCTCCTTGCTTGCTTTCTCTCTGCTCCCAGCCTCCATACTGTGAGAATCAGAACCCCTGTGCTCTCCTTCTCTTTGCTTCCCGCCTCCAAGACCTGGACTCCAGCTCTGCACCCTTGCCTCACATGGACTGAACTCTGATATCTCCAAAAAACTGTAAGCAAATAAACCTCCCTTTCTCTAAGTTGTGGGGTCAGTTGCCTTGTGTCATATCAGTAAGAATGCTGACGGGAACACCATTATTTTGCAATATTCTTTTCCTGCATTGACTCTAATATGTTGTTTTGTTTTCAGTGTTATTTTCTCGCATGCCTACTCGCACTCTGAAATTATCCTCCTTTCTATTTAGACAATTAATGAAAATGATATTCATTGGCCCATTTAAATTAATCTCCTTTGAACTCATGTTACATTAAATGGTGGCTCTTTTAAATAGGCCATCCCCTTGAATTCAAAAGGGAGTACAGATAAATTAAGCCTTTTTCATTTAGACGCTATTGACCTGATTCTACTATAATGTATTTTTGTAAACACACATCTGTTGTTTATCATGAAAGACTAAAAGTGTATTATAATTAGAAATCTGCCAGTAATTTATTTGCTCCTTAACCACCTGCTTCATACAGGATCATATTATCTTCTGTTATAATATTCTTTTATTATAAAACGAAATTGTAGATTAGAGAATATTATTTCAGGTTTTAAAAATCACTTTGGTTTTGGTGTGATACTTATTTTCAGTAAGTGCTTCTGTATCACATTGGCAGTTATCTAGCAAGTAGAAATTTTTTTTTAAATATTCTATTAGTTTTATATTAATTATATAACAAAAATATGTTGGACAATCAGAACACTTACTTATTATCATTTCCTAAAATTTCATTGTGTATCTGTCCCTCAAAAACACTTTTTTCCAACTTTTTTCGTGTAAAAAATTACCTTATTTCTAACAAATGCCTATATTTCTTAATCAGCAGAATTCATGGCTAAATTAAAATATCAAGATGTTAAGGATTATTTATAAGGAACTTGCTTCTTAGATATAATTGACATTTTCTATTGAGTTTAGTTTATCTTAAAGATTGCCATGATGCTGGGCATGGGGGCATAGGCTTGTAATCTCAATATTTGGGAGGCTGAGACAGGAGGGTCACAGGTTCAAGGCCAACCTCAGCAACTTTAGTGAGACCCTCAACAACTTAGTGAGACTATTTCAAAATATAAAAATAAAAAAGAACTGGGGGTGTGCCTTTGGGTTATATCATTTCCTACTTGGGTCTGTAATTTGACATAAGAAGTGGTAAGTGTAGAGATAAGTTTCATTAATGGGCAATGGGATAAAAGCAGGCGTAATTATATAAAAATAGCCAGAAACTGTGTTTTCCAGGTATGATTTTTAAGAATTGTAGACTATGAATTTTAGAATGAAGAAATGAATGAAATTGAGGAATAAATTTAAAAAAGGGGATTGTGTCAAAGCATGTATTGACATGCAAAATAGTAGCAAAAGGATTCCATGGAATTTAAGTCTAATTCCCCCAAATTAAAATCAGGGTAATTCATTCATGTATTTATTTGGCAATTAAGAACCAATGCCTACTGAGTTTTAGGCAGATGGTAGGCATTTTAAAATCCAGTGAAGAACACACAAGAATCCATGGTGTCACCACCAGATTTTCAAGGATAGATATCAAAAACCAGAGTTGCTAAATACTGCATGTACTCAGAACGAGCCAACATGTAAGAATAATTCTGTCAATTTTTGTAGGTTTCTGCATTTTACACAAATGGCTCAGAAATGCAATCTTTAACTCACCTGGTAATCTAAGAGCAAAGTTAGTGTGTGGTTAGGTATCAGTAATACTTGTAACAAAGAGATGGTTTCTTTTATTATTTAAATTAAAGCTTTATTAGTACATTTGGGTTGTAGACATTTCCAGGAATATCATTTCTATCTATATAGAATAAAATTCCACAGAATTTCTTTTAGCATGAACCCAAATTGATCTAGAATATAACCTTGACCTACTTGGATCCTTCACACTAAACCAAAAAGGAGCCTGGGCTGCAGGGCTCCATTGGAAGAGAGATGGAGGGATGGGGCTCTGCTGAGGACTGGAGCCCTACATCATCTGGGCCACTCCCATGACGGTGACCTCAGAGAGGGTGTTGGGCTTCAATGTTGTTTTACTGAATGCAAAAAAAGGAAGTTATCAGCACCTGCCTGCTAGGAAGGGAGATAGTGAGTTGGAGGATCCAGTCATCCGAGCCACCCCGCCATCTCCTTGGGCCCCAGGCTGCGGGAGTTGCCAGGGAAGGTTGCAGAAGGTCCGGAGAAAGCCTGCTCTCCAGTCTCCCAGGGTCAGGGAAGAAGGTGCAAGGTGAGCAGCCTTCATCGAGGGTATCGGCAAGCTGTCCTCTACCAACAGCCACCAGACACAGTCCCTGAAAAAGGAGAAAGGCCTTGCCAGCTGTTCCCAGTTCGAGTACTGTGGGGTCAAGGTGAACAGCTCCCACCTCTTAAACTTCTTTCTCTGGTGTTAGCACCAAGATGTCAGCACCTTGGAGAGCAACAGAGGGTCAAATGGAGGTTGTACAGAGTAAAGAAGGAGCTCCTGAAGGCTGCACCACCTATCAACCTGCCCCTTGTTTTTCCTCACCTGTGACCCAGACTGCAGACTCCCTGCCTCTGTCACATGCCTATAATCCCAGTATTTGGGAGGCTGACACAGGGGAATCACAGTTTGGGAGCTGGCCGTATGCGCATTGAAATTTTCACGTGCAAATTCCCCTCATTTATTTGCCTCCATCGCCCTCACCTTTCTCCATGGTGTACAGAGAATCCTGGGTTTAGTTAAATAATTACTGGACATATGTTATATTTTGATTTTCCAGAAAGGTCCCAATTTCAGAGCTTTTAGTATTTCATACTTTGGTTAGTATTGTAGTAGTCAGTGTTCTCAACAAAGGATGCATATCCTTTCCTGAACCTGTTTTGTTGGTCTCTCTATTTAGTGTCAGTCACATTAATTTCAGTTCTAAAATATTTCTTGCATACCTTTTTTCCCCCAAATACTTGCCATTATCGTTACAGACCTTTAGCCGGGCATGGTGGCGTACACTTGTAATCCCAGTACTTTGGGAGGCAGAGACCGGAGGATCCGGGTTCGCGGCCAGCCTCAGCTCTCTCTCTCTGTCTCTCTGTCTCTCTGTCTCTCTCTCTGTCTCTCTCTCTCTCTACTTAGTGAGGCCCTCCGCAACTTCATGAGACCCGATTTCAAAATAAAGTATAAAAAAATAGGGTCGGGGGTGTAGCGCGGAGGTAGAACGCCCCTGCATTCAATCCCCGGTACTGCAAAAAAAAAAAAAAAAAGTTACAGACCTTTAACTGGGGTGGGATTACTTAGTCCCAGCACTTTTGACATTTTGGGCTGGATAATTTATTTGCAGGTGGTGTGGATGAGGTGAGAGTAGAGAGCTGTCTTGTGTAGGTTTCCTTGATTTCTACTTGAAAGATTCCACTAGTCACCTTCCCAAATGTATGCATTTGATAGCTCAAATGTGTCTTCAGGCATTTCCAAAAGTCCTCTGAGAAGTCAAAACTATTCCCTATTGAGAACCCATAGTGAATAAAAACAAAGAAAAATCTGTTTTGTGTGTGTATTTCACATAGCAAACTATTGCCTATAACAGAAGCTGCTCTAGTTAATTTAAGCAAAGTGTACTTAATATAAAACTTTTATAATCATTGGAAGGGGAAGACCAAAATCCTTGAAAAAAAAATTCTTAGAATAGCACAGTAAAACTTGTCTATTAGGGAAAAATTAAGGAATCAAAACCACTGTCCCAGCTGTCCCTTTCAAGGCCATACGATCTCAGCCTTGATTCAAGAGATCAGTGCTATGTCACTCAGCCACAAACCAGGAATTATACACTGGGATCTTTCGAACCACTGAAGAGAAAGCATAAAACCAGATGTCTGCAGGCCTGGGCTTACCAGCAGAAAGAGAACATCTCTGACTATCCCATCACAGCTTGCCAAATGTGCCTGGGTATTTCTGCTTAGAGGAAGCTAGGGTAAAGTAGGATCTGAACTCAAAGTGAGTCTTGGAAATGTAGGGTTTAGCTTTTTAACCTCAAACATGGGCTTTTTACAACAGAGGTAGAATAGAGTTGAATGACCCACTCTGCCATATCTGCCTGTCAGTCTATAACAATAATACCTAAGTTGTTCCCTTTACAATCTGAATCTCACTTATGTTTCCAGACTTTTATCTATTCTTTTCCCTTTATGAGACCTATATCTTAACAAAACTGCCTTTTAACCACTCTGCACATTCACTTAGTTCCCCAGAATACCTATTTTCTTTCCTTGTGATTTTGTGCTTGATTTTAAGCCTTTCTGTGACATTCCTCCACTTAAGACTCAACTAATCAACTTTAAAATGATTAAGACAATGGGTTAAATGCCACCTCATACTTTTTTATTGAATGGTCCTAACAGTACTACATTATCTCAAGTTGCAAAATTGTGTATACCAACATTAATAAAACGTGTCATGAATCTATTTCTCATTCTTATCTTATTTCCCTTCCTTGCATTTCCTTTCTTCAGTAGAAAATACTTATGGAGCACCTCTTATATAAAGAACACCATTACAGGCAGTGGCCATATATTGATGACCCTCATGTTATCGAGCTCATACTTAACAATTAGTATGCAAGAGATTTTTCATTAGGAAGTAAAAGAGTTCACTCATATTTGAACTCATAATTTCCCCTAAATACTGGTGCCTTTGAATATATCTACCCTTATTGTCACTGGGGCCCCAAAGAGTAAGCATATCATAGAATATTATTGAATAAAGTAAATTTATAATTTTACATGATCAGGATGGTGGGAAACTGATATTGAACTGTAGTCATGTAATAAGAAGTCCAATATTTTAGCAGCACAATCCACTCACTGTCTACTAGGCCACAGGAGTTATATAAGTAGGCCTTTTGAAAGTTGACTTTAACTATAAATGTTAGTATCTCAGGGTGTGGATAGAAAAGGTTTTTTGTTGTTATTTGTTTGGTTTTAACTTATTGAATTAATAAAAAACATAAGGAAATAGAAAAAGAATATGATCAAACTTATTACAACCACCAATAAAATATTGGGAAGCTACCAGGAAGAATCAGGTAGATATATATAAAAATTATAGAAAGGAATTTCTGGTAAAATACACCAAAGTCTAGGGTTTATCGATTTATATTTCACTCTATACTTTCAGAAGTTTTGTGTTGTGTACATGTAACTTTCATAATTAAAAACTGTGTTATATAAAGAGAAAAATACTATGTCTAAGAGGTAAATTAAGATACACTAATTTTGAAAGTTATGCTCACAGTGATTTCTTTGATTTAATCAAATGTATGTGGATATATTATGAATAATTATATCTATATATGATTATATATGAATTAGATAGATAGATGTACATAATTTTATATTCAAAAAGGTCTGGGAAAATATAAAATAAGCTATCCACCATAGTTAACACCTACAATATGAAAGTATTAAATAGGGATTAAGAGACTTGTGGATGGTATTTTTTTGTCTATATCTTTGTAGTTTTTGAATAATATTAACCAATAAACAATAGTGTCATAATTTAAATCAGCAAATATGTCAAATGAACACATAAGGAGAGCTATAATATGGTTAATTATTTAAAATTTCCGATCAGGAAGACAATATACAATCTATTTGAACAGACATCAGTGATACATTGTAAAGATTGGAACATAAAGAAAGGGATGGGACCATGGTGAGATATTAATGTCTATTTCTCTATAGAATTTCAAGTTTGTTAATGTGTAATAGAAACTATTTTATCATAATGATAAGTCTGCATATTTTAAAAAGAAATCTTTTCTTTGTGCTATAAGCACATTTGTATTTTTTCTTTGTTTCATTGTTTTAAAAATATTCTTTAAAACATTCTTTTATAAGATGGTTGAAATAATTCACCGTTAGCGTTTGACCTTGAACATACGAATAAAACCCAAAATATTCTGCCTCTACTTGTACACAGAGAAAAAAACCTTGATTTTATTTTAGTTATTCTAAGGAAATAATGCCATGTAAATACCCTTTCTTTTTATAGAAAACGACTGTATATGGATTTCTTTGACATCGTACTATAAGCTCTGGTTGCTTTTGTAGTGAAAACCCAGCAATTCATCTGAAAGGTCATTCAGGACTAGGCACAATAATTTCAGCTGATCAAATCAATTATTTATACAATGAACTACAGTATGGTTCCCTCTAGAAATTACCTTATTATAGCTACTCACTCCCACTGAACTCTAAGAAAAGTGACATTTTGAAATACAAAGCTTATTCTCTTCACTGAGCTTAATACGTATCGGCATCTCTCTGTGGCTCTTTTCTCTATTGAATAGCTGTCAGTCAGCAAGAGAGGGCCCATTCCCTGAGCACACTGCACAGTGGGTTTTCTTGACATGATGGAAAATTTTCCAGTTGGCAAAAGTAAAGATTGAGGGAGGTAAAGCTTTGGACTCAGCATGAAAGGTAATAGAGCTATTAGCCAAATACCAAATTCAGAGATGCTGGTACTACCCAATCATGCAGTTAAGAAGGTTTAATGTCCCATGGGGTACATGTTTAGGAAAGTGTTTGGCAGATTAAAACATGCAAATACAGAGGGGACATCCTTGAAACAGAGCTTTGGGTATGGAAATTCGTGTCATTTTAAATGAATGATTATATATAGTACATGAAGCTTTTTGCAGAAAATGAACAAGATATTAGCATCCAGAAAATAATTGTAATTACCAAAAGCATCATTTGCTATCTTGCATTCTAATTAGAATAAAATAACCATATTTTATTACATTCTCTGGTGATTTATTATAACGAGGCTAACCTACCAAATAATAGCACTATGGTAATCAATAATGTTCAGGAGATGGTTCCACGTCCGTGTTCATTTAACTTTATAGGCATAGGTGAAATTTCAGATTGCTCAACAGATTTAATTTTCTAAAATAATTTAGTAAAGAATTACGATAGATAATTGTTAGATGATGATTGGAGCACCATATTATGTTTTAAAGCAAATGTATCTTAGGCAGACAAGGGAGTTTAAGTCAGTGACACCCGTAGCAAATAGAACATATTATTATCAATTGATGTGCAAGAGATTACCACAAAACGAAACATTTAGGAACAACAAACTTTTATTGCACCATATCTGAAGGCCAGGAACCTTAGCTTAGCTTATGTGGGTTCTCTGGCAAAAGGTCTCTCCCGAGACTATGATCAATATGTTGGCTGGGACTCTGAATTTTGTGATGATGGGCTTATGATTATCATCAGGAGCCCCTTCCTGTTGGGATGTTTAACTGTGGACCTCAATCTCTGGCCACTAGAGGGGCTACCATCAATTATCAGCCACGGGGGCCTACCCTTAAGTCAACTTACTATGAGAAGGCCTACTTTCTTCAGAATGAACTAGCCAGGAAGCACAAGAAATAAGCCACATTCTCTTTGTTACCTAATCTTGGAATGAGCTGAGAGTGGTGGCACATGCCTGGAATCCAGTACTTGGGAGGCTGAGACCAACTGGAGGCCAGCCTCAGCAATTTAGTGAGACCCTCAGCAACTTAGTGAGACACTGTTGTAAAATAGAAAGCTGAATAGGGCTGGGCATGATTCCTTCACGTTTGCAGCGGTCTGATTTTTAGAAGTAAGTCACTGAGTCCGGTCTATACACACAAGGCAGGAGTCACTAGGAGCCATCTAAGGGTCTATAACAAGGATTCAGTAACTTTAGACTGACTTCAAGTAGAATTGTGAATTTAAGATAGAGAAACATTTGTGTATTATTAGATAAAAGCAATTGAGTAAAAACTGAAAAAAAATTGTTTCATATTCTTTTTTTATTTTTCTTTTTCCAAATTTTATTTTCTCTAAAAGTATAGACATAAAATTGTGACAGTGGATTTGTAAAGAGCTTAAATTGCTTATAGGAAGTAATTCAGATTGAGAATTTCTCTAAAACAATTTAAGAAAGAAAATCTTTCAACGAGAGCATGCAGGTGTTCTTACGAGATATTCTTCAAAATGCAGTTGTCTTGAGTTTTGGACATGCGGTCCCTAGAGCTTAAAGAGAACATGTGTCCAGCTGGCTCAATTTATAAACAACAAAAAGTAGTGACAGGAATATGCGGTGTCTATGAATAAACATAGACACCGCTGACAGTTCACTGTCAAGCACATAACATCAGACAATAGATGCATCTACTCATCATATTTGTTTGCACTTAGACATCACTATTGCTAGTCAAAATAATGCAAGCAAACAAACAAAATATTTGTTACAGATAAATATAAAATGTCCCCTAAAGAGCTCATTTACTATTTTTGGAGTTGATGTAATTGAGTCTCCAGGGTTGTAATCCCAGCAGTGGATAAATTCATTGTAATGGATTTATATGGAGGTGCAGTATTGGGGATTATATATGGTTCCTCTTCCCCATGCTCTTTGTCTTTCTCTCTCTCTCTCTCTTGTTTCCAGCCTCCATGATATGAGGAGCCCATGCTCTCTCCCTCTCTCTGCCTTCTGCCTCCATGCCCTGAGATGCACAGTCCCCGGGAATTAAATCTTCTTTCCTTTAAGTTATGTGGTCAAGTCTTTAGATTATGGTTGTAAGAATGCTGATGGGGATAATACTCTAGCTAATAAATAAGAACAAAGGGAACAAAAACATGCTTGTATACTCAAAATTGAAACTTTGCTAAAAAACAGTTGATTTGATTTATTTCAAACTGTTTCAAGTGAAAGCTTTTAATAGTTTCTTGACATACATGGATGAAATATATTACGACCGAGAGAGGATTCTTTGAGGTTCACTAAGCACCAATTAGCATTTCTATTTTATTGGCTTTAATATTTCTAGTGGTAAATTGTGCATATCATCAGAAAATTCATAAAAATAGAGTTTGCTGGTTGTTCCAGTCACCACCATCTCTAACTGGTATTCCTGCTTCATCCTCCTCCTACAGCCTACAGCTGGCAGCTACAATGATTCCATTAAAAGTTGTGACAGTAAATTGTGGTCCCCTCTCCTTGGGGCATGATAAGACACCATTGGTTAAAATCCTCCAAGGCTCCCCATCTCACTCTAAGGGAAAACAAAGTCACTGAAATGCTCATAGGAACCTGCAGCCTCTCTCCCCTGCTCTTTCTCTCTGATACGTTCCTATGTAGCTCCAGTTCTGGACGTTCTATTTCAGACACCGTGGCCTGGTAGCTACTTCTCTGGAATTCAGCAGAAATGCTGAATGCCTTGTCTCAGGACATGGCTCTTATTTTTTTCTCTCTCTCTGCTTAGATCTCTTTTTTTTCCCTAGATATTCACATTTCTACCTCCTCCACCAACATCATATTTTTGTCTAAACATCTTGTTCTCAGTCGGAACCTTGCTTGCCCACCTAATTTAAAACTGAACTCTACATCCCAATTCTCTGTCCCAATCTCTGACTTGTTTTTCTCCGTAATCACTGCCAGGTATAGCATATCACTTATTTATTGTGTTTATTTTCTTTCTTCTTACTTGCCCACTGCAAAGTGAACAAGGGCAGGTTTCTCTCTGTTTCACTGATATGTGTCAAATGCTAGAATAGTGCCTGGTACCACGTAGTTTCTCAATAAGTATTTTGGAGTCAGGCATGGTGGCACATGCTTGTAATCCCAGTACTTTGGGAGGCAGAAACCGGAGGATCCGGGTTCGCGGCCAGCCTCAGCTCTCACTCACTCTATCTATCTATCTATCTATCTATCTAGTGAGGCCCTCCGCAACTTCGTGAGATCCGGTTTCAAAATAAAGTATAAAAAAATAGGGCCAGGGGTGTAGCGTGGAGGTAGAATGCCCCTGGGTTCAATCCCCGGTACCACAAAAAAAAAAGTATTTTGGAATAAATGAAGAGTTTGACAATTACATACATATGCACTAATTTTTTGAAATGGCTTTCACTATCAAAAGTATGTCTGTGTATATATGTGCATTCTCCTTAACAAAAGCATGTGTGTGTGTGTGTGTGTGTGTGTGTGTGTGTGTTGCTGAGGATCAAATCCAGGGCCTTGGAGCAAGCTCTCTATCACTGAGCTACAACCCCAGCAAGCATTTTGTTATAATTTCTATCTTTTCAATGTAATAGTCATTTGATAAGGATGTACAAATTCAGGGCCTTTGGGCATGTTTGCATTAATAGGTCTCAGAGTCATTGGAAATCTTCCAATTCTAATAGGTTTGTGGGTACCGTGTTCTTGTCAATTCCTAACTCTAAAGGATTACTTGTATCCCCTGTTTATACCACCTTCTGAAACTTCTAACCAACTATGAGCAGTAGAACTTCTCCCAAACTTAAAATGTAAATGGTCTATTCATGTCTTAATATACTTAATTCTCTAGGTAACCCAGAAAAAATGTCTTCATTTTACAAACTAAAGAAAAAGGTATAGAATTCAATTGTTCAGAGTAACTAATCCTGTATTTTATGTGAAATGAGAAAAAAATGAGAGCTTATCATTTAAAGAATTTAGACGTGAGAAACTGAAATGGTTCTCTGAAAGTCTGTTAGAGCAGCCCTCTGCCGCTAGAAAGGTTAAGACCTCAATCACTCAAGATAACTTCTACCCAGGAAAGCATGTTTCCAATTAAGTGACAGTCACAGTGATAAACTACCTGCTATGTCATAACCAAACCACTTTAGGTTTGCTAATTAACACTGTAATCCTTCTGAAGTTCTTTCTTGGAGGATAATAACATGTAGTGTCTTCCTTCTAACAGCCTTCTCAGTTTTCTAATTCACTTTTTTAAATCTTAAAATGGCTAATATTTAAAATAGGCAAAGGGAAGTGCTTTCTTATATTTTCTATTCAGTAAATATTCACAATTTCCAGGCATAGTAAAAGGAAAACAAACAAACAAAAATACCTGTTTTGTTTTGCTTTGCTTTTTAAGACAGGCGCAATGGCACATACCTGTGATGACAGTACTTGGGAGGCTGAGGCAGGAGGATCTCAAGTTACAGGCAGTGTGCAGTAACTTAGCAAGACTCTGTTTCAAAATGAATAAAGTAAAATAAAATAATAAAATAAAATAGGGCTGGAGGCCTGGTGCAGAGGTAGAATGCCCCTGAGCTCACTAGATCCCTAGTACGAAAGAAAAGAAAGAAAGAAAGAAGAAAGAAAGAGAAAGAAAGAAAGGAAGGAAGGAAGGAAGGAAGGAAGGAAGGAAAGAAGGAAAGAAGGAAGTGAGGGAAGGAAGGAAGGGAAAAGCTCTTGTCTATTCATTGTTAGAATCTGAGAAACAGTGTGAACCCTTCATATTCAAAAATAAATTTACATATGTTTTGAACATATACAGACTTTTTCTTGTCATTTTCCGATAAACAGCATGATATAACAGCTATTGACATAGCATTTATATTTTATTGGGTATTATAAGTAATCTAGATTTGATTTAAGATATATGGGAAGATATACAGAAATTACATGCAAATATTGTGCTTTTACTGTCAGGCACTTTAGCATCTGTAGATTTTGGTGCCTGTGAAGGATTCTGGAACCATTCCCCTGTGGATACCAAAAGTTGACTATTTACTTTAGTAATTAAAACTTAGTCTGATGCCCTGGTACCAGTCTGTAATCCCAATACCTGGGAGACTGAGAGAAGAGATTGCAGGATTTTTTTTTTTAATTTTTTTTTTTTGCGGTACCAGGGGTTGAACGCAGGGGCGTTCTACCTCCGCGCTACGCCCCCGGCCCTATTTTTTATACTTTATTTTTGAAACCGGGTCTCACGAAGTTGCAGAGGGCCTCACTAAGGAGACAGAGAGAGAGAGAGAGAGAGAGAGAGAGACACAGGGAGAGAGAGAGCGAGAGCTGAGGCTGGCCACGAACCCGGATCCTCCGGTCTCCGCCTCCCAAAGTACTGGGATTACAAGCGTGCGCCACCATGCCCGGCTAGAGATTGCAGGATTGAGGTCAGTTGCATGGTTATTTAATGAAATCCTGTCACAAAATAAAAATTAATTAATTCAATTAAAAGGGCTGGGGATGTAGCTCCAACGTAGAACATCTCTGGGTTCAATTATCAATATCACAAAAGGAAAACAAAAACCTTTGGCTATAAAGTGGGACAGACCTGAGTTCAATCTCCCCCTCATATTAATTCTGTGGTTTAGAATAATTCACTTTAAATCTCTGTTTGATTCCTTTATTTGAAAACTAGCATAATAATAATATCACATAAATAAGCTATGTGTGTTAATTTATATAGTGCTTTGCACAAAGCTATTATGTACAAAGTCTTAAGCATATTGGCAATAAAACATTTATTATTATTATTATTATTATTATTACATTATATGATTCCTTAGCTCAAGCTCTAAACTGAAAAATAAATTTTAGATATTCCTAAGTAAAGATTATTTATTTATTTATTATTTAAAAGAAAATCTTTATTAAGAATTTTCTTTTAAAAGGAAATAGAGTGGGTGGGGACAGGCCCTTTGCACACATGCCTATTGACCAGAAGACCTAACGAAATGATAGAGCAAAGCTCATGGCTGTCTTAGAGAAGAAACAACCCAGGCAGAGACAAAAGAAAGTGTTTAACCTTGAATTACTACAACCAACACATAGTTTACGTAAAGTAAGCACAGAGATAGCGGACTGTGACTTCAAGAGCTATTGGGGAAATATACTTTAAAAAATTAACAGATTTATTAAAATATAATTGGTATATAATGAACTACATGTATTTAGGTCATGTAATTTTATGTTATGACATAGGTCCATATACTTTAAGTCATCATCATAATGAAGAAAATAAATATAATATTCATCACTGACAAGTTATATTCTATTGTTTCATGATGGTTTATTATCTCTTCCTCAGATCCCCACCCCTGAGGTAACCCTAATCAGCTATGTGCCATACACTAATTTGAATTTTCTATAACTTTATATAAAGGAATTAATGAAGTATATTTTCTTTTGTTGTCTGGATTCTCACTAGGCATGGCTGTTTTGAGTTGCTACCAAGACATTGTATCAACAGTTCATTGATTTTGATTTCTGAGTAGTATTCCATTGTATGAATATTCCACATTTTATGCATTTACCTGTTGGTGGGCATTAGGACTGTTTCATTTTGGGCTATTGCAAATAAAGCATCTATGAATATTCATGTGTGATTTTATTGTATGAAAATATGTCTTCTGTTTCTGTTAAGTCTCTAGAAATGCAATAGCTGAATCATATGGGATATGCATATTTAACACTTTAAGGAACTTAGAAATGTAATCCCAGTACTTGGGAGGCAGAGACCAGAGGATCCTGGTTCGCAGCCAGCCTCAGCTAATTAATGAGGCCCTCCGCAACTTCGTGAGACACGGTTTCAAAATAAAGGATAAAAATAGCGCTGGGGGTGTAGCTTGGAGGTAGAATGCCCCTGGGTTCAATCCCCGGTACCACAAAAAAAAAAAAAAACGAAATGACCTTTCAATATGTTTGAGCACACTCACTTGAATACTTTATATTTTAAGAATAAAGTGTATCAAGGAATTACAAACACATTATTAGAAACATTTGTCATTTTATCATCGAGAATGAAAGAAAATATTTGTTATCCCTATATCACATAATGAGATAATGTGCAAAAATATAAAAACTCACAAAATTCAATAGAAAAAAGAAGTCAAATAACCTAACTAAAATGGAAAAAGAACCTGAATCGGCATTTTTCTGAAAGAGACATACAATGTAAATGGACAAGAAGTGTACAAAAAGATCCTCAACATCATTAATCATCAGGGAAATGCAGATCAGAACCATAAGAAAGCATCACCTCATATTTGCTAGAAGAGTTTTATCAGAAAGTCAAAAAATATCAAGTGCTGGTGAGGGTGTGGAGTAAAAGGGATTTCTTATAAATATTAAAATGATTTTTAACATCTCCTGGGAAATAAAGGGAATCATCATAAACCTTTCTAAAATATAATAATGTGAGGTTAGAAATAATCATTATGGATCGCTTAGATCATTTCAGTACTTTATATTTTTGCTTCATTATGTTGTTTAATTATAACAGAAATGCAGCTATGTAATATTTACTACCAATTGAAGAGTACTTTCATGCACACACACACACATGCACACACACACAAAATGTATTACTGAAGATATTCAATATTAAACTTTTCAATTTTTTTGTATTTACATAGTCCTTGTAACCAGAAAAAAATTATGAAATTGCTAGATTTGTTTTAGCAATTTGGTAAGTATGTTATAATGGATTTTCATGAACTGAGACACTTGAAAAAAAATCACTATTTTAAAGTGAATAACCATGTTCAACATCCTGAAAATATAAGTTTTACACCAAATTGCATTGAAGTCTGAATTATTTAAAATAAATTCCTTTATTCCATTAAAATGTCATATGAAAATTTTTGGTAGAAGTTCATAAACAAGCACATGCATATATAGGATCGTGAAATTACGTTAATTGTCCTAAACCACATAAAGATGGTTTAGTTGTCTTTTTAACTTTTGTAATTATTGGGGTAAAATGTATTTTCAAGCTGTAGTGATAATATCTACCACTTTGCATCTCATAGTCAGGTATTAAAATGAAACAGTTTTATATCTTTTTCTTACTTTGTGAGCATTATCTGGAATAGAAACTGGAATTACATAAAGAAGGCTATATTTTGTGTTATAATCTAGAATTTTAGACCAATTGAATTATACAATGCATCAGTCATCAAACTCAGATACATTCATCTGAAAGTAACTTTGCCAAGCTTTCATTCACAGAAGTGCTAAAATGAGAATCCCAAAGTAGTATTTTATAATTAATTTACTATTTCTTCTCTAAACCTCTGCTCTGTGCCCTTTGCTAACGCCAATACCACTATTTAAGAATTAAGTAGAAAGCAAATAATGAGTCTGTATTTCATCTAACAGAAATGACCTGCATTTAACTTCTAAGTTATCACATTACTGTCATATTACTTTTAATTAAGCATGTTATGCTAATTCTGATTTCTTTGTTTTTATTGGCATGCAAATACAAACCAATAATACATTTCTAATTCTCTTTAAAGGATTAAGTTAGACTGTACATGAACTGAGTTTAAAAAAAAACATACAATTTCAGTTGCCACAAGTCTTCTTACAACTTGTACACTGCTTTTATACAAATTATTTGTTAGCTCTTGTATTAGAGCAGTCATGATGGTCTGAAATAACCAAATGAATATTTACTTTAGAAGGTTATATAAAATAAGAAACTAATGGAACGCTTACTTTAAAATGTAAGGTTTTGATTTAGAAACTATATATACATTTACATATTTATATACTAATGTATATTTATATATAATATATATTTTAGGTACTAGAGATTGAACCCAGGGGCATTCTGCCTCTTAATTACACCCCTAGCCCTTTTTATTTTTGTGAAACAGAGTTTCGCTAAGTAGCTTAGAATCTCACTAAATTGCTGACGCTGGCCTTGAACTTGCAATTGTCCAGTCTTTTCAGTATTAAAATATTGTTTAATACTTAAAATTACATTAAAAATGAATGATAAATGTTTCTGGAGGGAAGTATATTGTCTTACAGAAGGCCAAATAAGAATTATGAAATGTGTATTATTCTGTCAAACCATTTTATCCTAATATTAAACCTAAAATTTTTGCCTTAACAGTTATTCATATTTCTGATCCCTAAAACATTTTATTTTCTAGTTTTTGAATAATATTTGAGTGATTTTGGTTTGTTTCTTTATTTCCTATAGAAGAATAAAGACATTAGATTTTTTTTTCTCATTGAAGTCCACAGCAGCAGTTCCAAATTTGAATAAAAATTTTCAGATATCTAGTTTGGAGCAGGGTATGGTGGCACTTGCCTATAATCCCAGTACTTGGGAGGCTGAGATAGGAGGATTACAGGTTCAAGGACAGCCTCAGCAATTTAGTGAAACCTTTAGCAACTTAGCAAGACTCTGTCTCAAAATGAAAAAATAAATTGGGGCTAGGGGTGTAGCTTGGAGGTAGAATGACTCTGGGTTCAGCCTCTAATAGAAAAAAAAGAGAGAGAGAGAGAGAGTGAAAGAAAAAAGAAAAAAATTGGGGTAGTAAATTAATCTACAGAGTTCCTCCTCCTTGAGACAACAACATGCATAAGAAAGTATGATACAGATGGGTCTTGCTGCCACTATCTTGACCTTACCCCTCAGTGATCACAGATTTCCTCCTTAAGCAATTAATTCACAGAAGAAGAGGATTACAGAGGGAAGTTATTCTGAAAAACAACATCTTCACAAAATACTTTTTCACTTGTTTTTTACAATGAATAAGTCAGGTTAAAAAAAACAGTAATTTCATGAAGATTCTAAAAAGTGCTCTTCATGAAGCAACTAAATTCTCTTTATCTACTATTAGAGTAAAACTAAGTCTGAGACAGAATTACCAAAGGTTGTTTATTCACAAAATTCAGACAAGAGAACCCACTTGCTAACACTTGTGTATCATCAAGAAACGCAGCATACCTTCTACAAAGTGACCAGATGAAAACTGAGGTGGTCAGTGGCAAGCATTCTACTAGGAGGGCAATTTGCAAATGGCGGCCATGGTCTTCAGTTAGTTCTGCAGTCCTCCTTTGTCCACCAGGGAGCAAAGGAGCAGTTTGAAGCTATTTCAAACGAGGAAGGATTGCTGGTTGGTTAAGAGTAGAGGATTTTCTGAGGCCTGAAGAGGTCACTGGTTGCTGTTTCCTGTGATCAGACCCTTGTAGATGTAATAATCCTTATTGGAGTGGGGAGTGGCTATGGGAGCAGGAAAAGCCTCAGCTCATATTTATGTTCTTTCTAGACATTTTTCTTTGCAGACAGTGTAGCATAGTACCTCGCTCTAAAGCCAGAGCGCATTCAAGCCATCACTAGTCAACTTCTTTTAAAAGAAGTGCAGTTGGGGATTGAACTCAGGAGCTATACCCCCAGCCCTTTTTACTTTCTGTTTTGAAACGAGATCTCACTAAGTTGCTGAGGGGCTTGCTAAGTTGCCGAGGCTGGCCTTGAACCTGTGATCCTCTATTTTCAGTCTCCCAAATACTGGGGTTACAGGTGTGTGCCAATGCACTCAGCCAATGTATTTTGTTATCCATCTGCCTCACCCTTTGAACTTTTACTAGGTGATAATCTAAAGCCGGCAAAAATAGTTCCCAGAAAGTACCATAGTGATGTTTTTTTAGCATTGTACAAATGATCCTGAGCAAAGGACACAAAAATAAAACCAATTTTTAACTGTAGATTTTAGCAAATGATGAATCTGCTGCTTAAGCCCAAATCCCAAAGACAAGTAACTTTCTCTCTGCTTTAAAAACTCTGGCCTGCTTCCATAGATTGCCTGTGTCTTCAGTTGCTACCTGCTGCACTTCCCTGAATAAATCCTTTAACCTCTTCATGTGTCACTGACATGATTCTCTTTCTGAAGACGTACACATTCTGTACTGTATGGCAGTGATTATATTTGACTTCTTCCCACTATGGAAAAATGAGTTTTGTCCCCATTTGCAATTCATCCCAACATTCCTTTACTCCATGTAAATCTGTGCTCCTTTGACTTTTTCTTTGAACTGGATATAACATTGCCTGGATCCCTCATATTCAAGGAGTGAAATAAATAATTTAATATGTATTCATTATTATACTGTATTCAAGTCATGATTGTGCCATCTCTTTGTGACCTTTTTAAATGGATCAGGATAATTTCTGAATGTATAAAGGTCTTATTTCTTTAAATGCATTTAAAGGATCCTCTTTAGGCATGCAATTCCTGCAGCAAACCAAGTACGAATATTTGTGTCAGAGCTAATTAGACCGATATACAAACTAGCAGGCAGACAAAGGGACAGATTATGTCCCAGTAATGATGACCTTAATTCCCTGAGATTTACCTTTTCATGCCCTGAAAATTGGAAATGAATACCTGAATAAATAGAAATATTGAATCCTAATGATGTTTAGTCATACAAGATATGACAACAGCAATGCAATAGGAGGAAGTTCATAACAGTTACCCCACAAGCAAGAGCTGTGAAGAAGAGAATGTTTGTGACTAGAGAGGTAGGAAAATATAAAAGATATGCTTGAAAGCTGGTGCCCAGTAGTCAAAGGGTGGGGAGGTGAAGGAATCTCTTCCATCTACACACATGTCCATTGGGAGCTATTTAACCTTCTAACACAGAATGGCCATCACCAAGAAACACAACCTTCCATTTTCAGAGTTTATTGATGCCCCACAATAACAATTTTCCTTTCCTTCTTCTCCTTCTCCTTCTCCTTCTCCTTCTCCTTCTCCTTCTCCTTCTCCTTCTCCTTCTCCTTCTCCTTCTCCTTCTCCTTCTCCTTCTCCTCCTCCTCCTCCTCCTCCTCCTCCTCCTCCTCCTCCTCCTTCCTCTTCTTTTATTTTGGCACTGGGATTTAATCCAGGGGCATTCTTCTTCTTTCTTTTTTTATTTCGTGCATTGTAATTATACATCGAACTGAGGAACAGAGGGATAGGAATATACATGCATTTGCACACAACTCAAGAAACATTTCCCTCCAGGTCCCATTCCCTCCCTCTCCCTCCCCAAAGATGTATTTGAGATATTGAGATCAGCATTGATAGTTTAACATACATACATAGCATTCTTTCAAGTGTTACCTTGTTTATGTCTCTATCCCCCCTTCTCCCTCCACTAAACCTCCTCCATCACTCTACTGAAGTCTCTGCTTGTTTATCCAAGGTTACCCTTGTTTCCCAACTTCTATGCAGCTTCCACATATGAGAGAAAACATACAATTATTCACTATTTGAGACTGGCTAATCTCACTTAGCATAATGTTCTTGAGTTACATCAATTTTCCTGCAAATGAGATAATTTTGCTCTTCTTTATGGCTGAATAAAATTCCATTACATGAATATACCACAATTTTGTGATCCATTCATCTCTTGATGGACACCTAGGCTGGTTCCATAATTTGGCTATCATTAATTGTGCTGCTATAAACATGGATATGCATGTATCACTATAATGTTCTGACTTCAATTCCTTCAGAAAGAGGGCTAGGAGAGGTACCACTGGGTCATATGGTGGTTCTATTCCCAGTCTTCTGAGAACCCTCCGTACTGATCTCCATAGTGGCTCTACTAGTTTGCAGTCCCACCAACAGTGTATGAGAAGCATTTATTATTGTTTGTGTTCTTGATGACTGCCATTCTAACTAGAGTTACATGGAATCTCAAGGTAGTTTTGATTTGCATTTTCCTGATTGCTAATGATGTTGGATATTTTTCATATATTTGTTGGATATTTGTAGTTATTCTTTTGAGAAGTGGCTATTCAACATAATTGCCCAATTTTGATTTTTTAATGTTGAGATTTTAAGCATTTGATATATTTGAGATATTAGTCCTCTATCAAAGGGGTAGCTGGCAAAGATCTTCCATTCTTTAGTTTCTCTCTTTAGATTCTTGATGGTTTCCTTTGTAGCACAGAGCTTTTTAATTTAATGCCATCCCCATTTACTAATTCATGTTTTAATTTCCTGAGCTTCAGGTGTCTCATTGAGGAAATTTCTACCAGTATCTACATGTTGAAATGCTGGTCCTATGTCCTCCTTTAGTAGTTTCAAAGTTTCTGGTCTAATTTCTATGTCTTTGATCCATCTTGAGTTGATCTGTGTGAAAGGTTCAAGAATGAGATTTAATTCCTTTCTTCAACCAAAGGATAACCAGTTCTCCTAACACCATTTGTTGAAAAGGCTGTCTTTTATCTGGAGTATGCTTAGGGTACCTTTATCAGAAATTGCCTAGCTATAAACATAAGGATTTGTTTCTGTATCTTCTATTCTGTTCCACTGGCCTATGTGTCTGTTTTTGTGCCAATACCATGCTGTTTCTATTACTATCTCTTTGTGGTATAATTTGAAATCAAGTATTGTGATGCCTCCAGCGTGGTTTTTATTGCTGAGAATTGCTGTAGATATTCTGGGTCTTTTGTTTTCCCATATGAATTTTATGATTCATTTCTCCAGCTTTGCGAAGAAAGGCACTGGTGTTTTTATAAGTGTTGCATTGAATCTGTAGATCGCTTTTGGTAGGATGGTCATTTTGGTTATATTTATTCTGCCTATGCAAGAGCATGGGAGGTCTTTCAGATTTCTAAGATCTTCTTCAATTTCTTTCTTCAGTCTTTTGTAATTTTTATTATAAGGACTTTTACTTTCTTGGTTAAATTTATTCCTAAGTATTTTATTTTATGTTATTTTATTTTTAGGCCATTTTGAACAGAATTGTCTTCTGGATTTCTTTTTCAGTAGATTCACAATTGGTGTATAGGAATGCTATTGATTTTCATGGGTTGATTTTTGTATCTGGCTACTTTGATGAAACTGTTTATCACCTAGATGTCTTCTGGTTGAGATTTTTGTATCTTCTAAGTAAAGGATCCTGTCTTCAACAAAGATCATTTCAGTTCTTCTTTCCCAGTAAGTATTCCTTTAATTCTTTTTTCCTATCTTATTGCTGTGCCTAGAGTTTCAAGTACTATGTTGAATAGGATTGGTGATGATGTGCATCTTCGTCTTGTTCCTAATCTTAAGGGAAATTCTTTCAGTTTTTCCCCATTTATTATGATGCTGGTTTTTAGTTAATCATATTATGTTCTTCATGATGTTGAAGTAGGTTCCTTCTGCCCATAATTTCTTCAGAGTTTTTTTTTATTATCATGAAAGTGTGTTGTATTTTGTTAAATGCTTTTTTCTGCATCTATTGAGATGATCATGTGATTTTTTCCTTAGTTTTATTAATGTGGTAGATTGCATTTATTGATTTACATATATTGAGCCAGGCTTGCATCCCTGGAATGAAGCCAACTTGATCATGATGTACTATTTTTTTGATGTAGTTTTGAATGTGAATTGCTAGTATTTTATTAAGGATTTTAAGCATCTATGTTCATC
The DNA here is from genome assembly GCA_004027185.1 of Glis glis. NCBI lineage: Eukaryota > Metazoa > Chordata > Mammalia > Rodentia > Gliridae > Glis > Glis glis. The sequence goes on from PVJS01013020.1 coordinate 34,506, forward strand.
AATGCTATTGGTCTGTAATTTTCTTTTCTTGGGTATCTTTATTCAGTTTTATGATTAAGTTGATGCTGGCTTTGTAGAATGAGTTTGGAAGTATGTCTTCTTTTTCTAAATCATGGAATAATTTGAGAACCATTGGGTTTATGTTTTCTATAAAGGTCTTGTAGAATTTAGATGAAAACCCATCTGGACCTGTATTTTTCTTTGATGGGAGAACTTTTATTGTTGTTTCAGTCTCCTTGCTTGTTATTGGCTTGTTTAGGTTTTCTCTATTCTCTTGGTTCAGTTTAGGTAGGTTGCAGTTGTTTAGAAATTTTTCAATTTCTTCTAGGTTTTCCAGTTTATTGGGGTAAGCAGCTATCAATGATTATGAAATTCTATCCTTCATATTATATTGAGAGTCATAATTTTGGATGGTTTTGTTTGCAAGTGCATGCTTATTTATTAGATATAAGTCGGGCTGTCATTAAGTAGTTGGGTACATGGTCATGATCATATGATTTTGAATATTACTCTCTGCTACTAGTCTTTCTTTTTAAATCTATGCCCTGAAATGACCTATCTCTTAGATTCCTAAAATTTGAATTGATGCTTCACAAATAGATAGGAGAGTTCTTGAAGAACACAGCAACACTACTTTTTTGTTTGTTTTTCACCCATAACCTGACTATATATGTTTTTTACATGGGAGATAGGAAATATCTGCTGGTTGTTTTCTCATAAATAGATGCTTTATACAATTCTAATTAAAGGACATTTAATGACGTTTAGCCTAACTCTCTGAGCCTCTGAATGGAATCTGAATCTTCTCCTTGCTTTCAAGGGCACTTTACCCAAATTATGCATCCAGAGATAAATAAGGTCCTTTCCTTTGGTGTCCTGAAAAATATGGAATAAAAGGAAATATTCTGGAAAGTGGAAATTCTTTTAGAGGAGAAACAATCTGACACGAATATTTTGTCCTTAAGGCATAAGGAATTAATACCCACTTCTTTTCTATTCTTAAACACATGAGCTAGATTCGATTGCTATGTCAGTTTCTCCCTGTATAAGAGTTACTATCAATATTTACTTATTTATTCTTCACTTACCATGTTTTAGACAATATGCTAAACGTAAGTGAGACAACAATAGGAAGAGTGAAGGTTTTAAAGGAATCTTAAGTCTAGTGTGAAATAGAGGCACATTAAAAATTAAAATCTGCTGTAGCCTTTAGCCACTAAAATCAATGCTATTTAATAATAGGAGAAATTCTTATCGACCACACAGGTTTTGCACATTCTCAGGTTCCATTGCCTCCTTTGCCTTTCTTTCTGACTGCTAACATAAATGAATCACCCATTTACCTCTAGATTGAATGAAATGTCCTGCTGTAGGGTAAGGAGTTTGGCATAAGGAGAGTTCCTTCTCAGTAAAGCATGGTTGGTTAATTCTCCATAAAAAAGCTTGTTACCTCTAGTGCTCCTAGTACATACAGTTTTTCATGGAATTTCTGATACATAATTAGTACTTAATTGGATGAATACACGAATTTTGACATATCAGTGGTTTATAGTCTATTAAATAATACAGTGTTTAAAAAAGGACAAGTTTTATGGCATATCTCACCAATTAATTACTTTATAGCAATCTCTATTAAAGTTTTTTAATGTGAGGGACACTTAGGCTTCTTTCTACTTCTTCTGTAATTATAGATGAGTAGATACTATGAACAGACATCACAAGTAAAAGTCAACTCTAGATAATTGACAACAAACACAATTGTTCTCTGTTGCCAATCTTGTATAAAGTAAGATAAATATGCACCCCCTGCATGCCATGATTAAATCAGATTTTTTCCTATAATTTAAGTCTACCTTTGATTCCACTTCTGTTATGTCACCAAGAGTTGAACAGGCTCTGAAAGATGAGCTTTCATTAGTCAAAGTCAGAGAAAACGATTAAACCCATCAGGGCTTAGAGCTTTCTACTAACTAGAATTTTCCTTTTCTTAATATCAGGCTTTCTGGAAATTGATAGGGGTAATTAGTTTGTTTGGTTCTTATAAAGTCATTACATTGTGATAATTTACATGAAATAGCAAATAAATATTCAGAAATAATTTCCAATTATTTAGATGTGTCACTTCATTCTTTCTCAGACTACAATATCCTTACTTGCTATCACCTGGGAAAGAGAGAAACATATGAAATAACTGTTCCAAATTTATATCAAGATTTCCAAAAGGGGAGAATGATTTGATTATAAATGCAAGAGGAAAAGTTTCTGCTAGTGGGTGGTATTTTTAAGAGACCGAATTTCATGGATCATAGGTTCAAGCAAATACCCATTGTGCCAGACATTAACTGCCACTTAGCAACAGTGATAGAGAAGTAGGAAACATCTGGTTGTGGATAATGAGCCAGAGCTTCTCAGCTCCCTTGGATGCTAATAGCATCGGGCAAAGGTCACAGTGAAAGGCCATCTGGCTCCCATGCAAAGAGCTGTAGAGATCTGTCCTAGCACTGCAGCCCATCAGCAGATTTGCAAGAAACAGCAGGTAGGAAAATCTATTAAGTAGTAAATATTTAATCAACAAATTTAAGTTTCTGCTATTATTTCACACACACGGTAGCAACTAAGTAGTAGATTTCTATCATAAACTATTGCAACATATGAGCTATGTAATGATAATATGTAAGTGACCAAAACTATATTATAAATGTAAAATAAATCGTATCTCATCTATTCATGTTATATAGAAAGTTATGTGTCAATTTGTAACTTAGAAGAGATTTGTTCTTAGTAAATATTATTGTCCTCTTCTGATTTTCCTTAATCTCTACCTTTTATCTTATTTCCATCAAAAACTGCTTAATGAAAAATGTGTGCTATCACTCATACAAATTTCAATATCACTGATTTCTTTATCATGATAAAGGTGGGGAATGTCACTACATATCAGATGCTGTGTCTAGCATTGGGAACCTAACAAAATTAATGTCCTAAATAATATATAGTTTAGTTGTAAAAAAAAAAGGCTAAAGAAATGTATACAAAAGACTATTTTGCAGTGTAGCATAATGCCTGCTTTAACAGAAATATGCAATGTATCTCATAGGAGAAAGATCAAGGAAAATTTTCCATGCGCGCGCACGCACACACACACACACACACGCACGCACGCACACACACACACAGTCACCCAAAATGAGTCTTGTGTAAAGAGGATGAGGTATATTTGAGAAATCTTTAAAAAGTAGAATCAAGAAAATTAGTATCAAGAATTATTCATATAAAATTGAACATTAGAGTTTTAAGAAAAATAATATTAAAGATAATTTCAAATTATCTTTGTATAATTTGGGTTTGGTACATTGAATAGATATTAATCACAGTGACTCTGTTAGGAAATGAAGGGGATTAAAGTAAATTAGAGGGCCAAGAAAGATCAGTAAGTCCTAATTTGACATGTCCAATATCCAAATAAGGATATCCCCTTATATCATTGTATACATGTTTCTGGAACTCATGAGATGTCATTGATCTTGGAGGATACAGTTAACGGGATCAATGGCATGCTATCATTATTTGCAGCTATAAGGTTACTAAATGGATGAGATAATAAGTAAGAGTAACTAGGAATAAAAGGTGACTATATATGATAACCAGTTGTGTTATGGGATAATAAGAGAAGAATCTATGAAGGAACAGAAAAAGAAGGGGAGAATCAAAGAGTGTGAAACTTCTGGCCAAGGCATGGTCAGTGTCCAAAAGTTGCAGATGATTTCAGCAAAATGAAGTCTGAAGATAAATGTTGGGGATTAGAGATTAGGATGTTAAGTTGAAGCCTGACTTTGCTGTCTTCTTTTAATTGAAATGTATATGAAAATGCACAAAGATAGGCAGTATTGGAAAAAATAGAAACATGCAAAAGTCATCAATAATTGAACAGATTAAAAGCATTCTATTCCTAAAAAGAGGCAATAAATCACAAAGAGCCTTTGTTTTGTCTTATAATAAAACAAGTCAGGAATGTAGCATACCTACATCTCGAATTTCAATTAATTGCAAATTAACAAGCGTAACTTTCATTCACCAGAAATTCAATAACATCTTTTTCTTGTATACAACTAACTCACTTTCTGAGTTGGTTCAGCTGTATCATTTCCCTGCTTCAAACTCTATCACCTCAATTTATACATTCCTACACTGAATCCATGTCTACTATTGTTAATACTCGAAACCACTGAGTTTGGACCAGTATACTTGGATAGTGCATTACACCAAGAATGTGGTATAATTAGCTGGAACAGGAAGAGGAGGGGAGGTTTAGAAGTGTTGTGCATGTATGATGTTCATACCCTGACATATATCAAAATGTATAATTACAATGCACCAATAAATGAACATAAAAAACATATAAATGTAAAAAAAAAGGAAATGTAAAATAAATTATCCTTTGAAGGTCAAAAATAAAAGAAGTGTTGCCACGTAGGATACTGTTTGTTAGGGTGCTGATTCTGAAAAAGAAGGAAATGCAGGTGTTTTCATTTACTTGATACAAAACTTCATAGCGTCAGAAATTTAAGGAAGAATAACAGGAGATTCCTTTTAGTTGAACTAAGTCATCGAAATGAGTGTCAGACACATGACTGGGTAAGGGAGGCCAGTAATCATCACTCTTAATATAAAAAGTAAAGGTTTCATTCTGGCACAGCCAGTTTCCCTTGCTTTTCATTATCAGCATGTTTTAGATTCGTATTTGTGGTTCATTGTCTCTTCACATGGCTCAGTGGGCTACCTTACCTCGTTTGAAGTAATAATGGTTAATCTGGTCAAACTATTTTGAAATTATCAAGATCTTATGCAGAATTGGTTTTTGTATACTATTCTGTGGTAAAAGTTTACTTTCAGTAATTTGGGACACAAGATATTGGTTAATAAGCATGAAGGTACAGAATTAAAATCATATTATAGCCAGGCATGGTGGTGCACGCTTGTAATCCCAGTACTTTGGGAGGCGGAGACCAGAGGATCTGGGTTCGTGGCCAGCCTCAGTGCTCTCTCTCTCTCTCTCTCTCTCTCTTTCTCTCTCTCTCTCTCTCTTTCTCTCTCTCTCTCTCTCTCTCCCTGTCTCTCTCTCTACCTAGTGAGGCCCTCCACAACTTCGTGTGACCTGGTTTCAAAATAAAGTATAAAAAAATAGGGCCGGGGGTGTAGTGCGGAGGTAGAACGCCCCTGGGTTCAATCCCTGGTACCGCCAAAAAAAAAAAAAAATCATATCATTATTACTGGATTTCAAAATTTCTTATTTCTGCATATTTTGTATTTGGTTTACATATATAAGTAATGTTTGCTTATATGTAGGGAAAAATTGTGAGAGACTAAAGTTGACCAAAAACTATTGAATTTTCTACCTAGTGTACTTTTCAAGATTATTTTATCATTGAAAAATGAAAACAGTTCTTATCAATAAAAATGTAATGTAGTTGTGACATCCTGAATACATCTGACTATTCCAGTGGATAGAATTATTTGTAAATGCATTTTATAATTTCTATTGACCAATGTATAAATGATTTCTTGAATTTCTCTGTGAATTTGTGACATTTCAGTGTTTCTCTTATTAATTAATGAGACAAGAAAATGATTGCCACCTGCTTAATCTTATATTTGTATGTATCATGATTTTACCTATTGCAAGAAATTAGTATTTTGTGCTTATACCATTATTTTGTAACCCATTCATCTGTGGATGGACACCTAGGTTGGTTCCATAATTTGGCTATTGTGAATTGTGCTACTATAAACATGGATATGTATACATTACTATAATACTCTGGCTTCAGTCCCTTTGGAAAGATACCCGAGAGTGGTATAGCTGGATCATATGGTGGATCCATTCCCAATTTTCTGATGAATCTCCACACTGATCTCCATAGCCGCTATACTAATTTGCAATCCCACCTACAGTGTAGAGAGTTTCTATTTCCCCACATTCTTGACAGCATTTACTGTTGTTTGACTTCTTTATGATTGCCATTCTGATTGGGGTTAGACGGAATCTCAACTGGCCATTTGTATTTCTTCTTTTGTGAGTGTCTATTTAGTTCAATTGCCCATTTCTTAGTTGGGTTTTTTTTTAGTGTTGTCATTTAAGTACTTTGTATATTCTATATATTAGTAGTCTATATATTAGTCATTAGAGGAAGAGCTGGAAAAGATCTTCTCCCATTCTGTATACTCTTTCTTTAGTATCTTGATGGTTTCCTTTGATGAGCAGAAATTTTTAGAGTAATGTCATCCAATTTATTAATTCTTGTATTAATTTCCTGAGATTTGGTGGTCTTATTGAGAATGTGTCTACCCATGCCTATAAATTGGAATGTTAGACCTATGTCCTCCTCTAGTGATTTCAAAGTCTCTGGTTTAATTTCTAGTTTTTTGATCCATCTCAAGTTGACTCTTGTGCAGGGGGAGAGGTAGGGATTTCATTTCATTTTTATACAAATGGATAAAGAGTTTCACCAACACCATTTGTTGAAAAGGCTGTCTGTTCTCCAATGTTTGTGTTTAGCACCTTTATGAAAATTCATTTGGCTATAAGTATGTGGATTTGTTTCTGTATCTTCTATTCTGTTCCATTGGTTTATGTGTCTGTTTTTGTGTGAATACCATGCTGTTTTTATTACTATAGCTCTGTAGTATAATTTGAAGTCAGGAATTGTGATGCTTCCAGCATGGTTCATGCTGAAAATTGCTTTGGCTATTATGGGTCTTTTATTTCTCCATATGAAATTTGGGACTGATTTTTCTAGGTCTGTGAAGAATTGCATTGGCTTTTCAATAGGAATTGAATTGATTCTGTAGATCATTTTTGGTAGAATGCCCAATTTGATAATATTTATTCTGCCTATTCAAGAGCATGGGAGATCTTTCCATCTTCTAAGATTTTCTTCAATTTCTTTCTTTAGTGTTTTTTAATTTTCTTTGTCAAGGTCTTTTATCTCCTTGGTTAGATTTATTCCTAGGTATTTTCAGCAATAAAGAAGAACAAAATTATGTCATTTGCAGGAAAGTGGATAGACCTGTGGAACAATACGTAAAGTGAAATTAGCTAGTCACAGAAAGTGAAGAGTCATATGTTTTCTCTCATATGTGGAAGCCAGGGAGTAATCAGGATAGCAGAGGGGCTCTAGATAAAGGAGGAGAAACTGTAGTGGAACCAGGAAGTTGGTCTAGGGGATGGGGGGAGAGGGGACCAAGAATCGATGAAGTAATCACTTCCATTGACATTATGTACCTATGTGAATATACCAATGTCAATCTCACTATCCTGTATGGGGAAGAGGGAGAGTGGGGACAGAGCTGGGGGAAAGCCCGCCAAGTGCTGTGTGCATGTATCTCATTATCACTATGAACTACATTATGATGTGAGACTATAATGCACCAATAAATGTATAAAAACATTTTATCATATCTACATGTGCACATATGCATATATGTGTATATATCTCTACATATATTGTTTGTAAATAAATATGTACTTATTGATGCCTTGCATTAAAATATTTTTCTCTCTGAATACATAATGAAAGCCATAGGACATTATGGATGTAAAGCATGTGTCAAAATAACATAATGGAGAGAAAAGAGAAAGTGATTTAAATGATGTCCAAAAATTCACATATGTAGAACAAAGGAGAGAGTTTTTAACTTTAAAAATTGACATTTTGGGTTAACTGAAACAAATGGAAATGTAATAGACATAGAATACTTAGTAAAACAACAAAACTTGGAACAAATGCTTAACCTTACATATTGATAGTGTTTGTCATTTGAAAGGAAACCAGATTTTAAGGGCATAAAAAAAATCTTAAGAAGAGAAAAGCAATTTAACAACAAAAATTTAAAAATAAAATAGGCTTTCAGTTTTTTTCTATATCATTAATCTTTTAAACATAATATAGGCCGGGCGTGGTGGCGCACGCTTATAATCCCAGTACTTGTGAGGCGGAGACCGGAGGATCTGGGTTCGCGGCCAGCCTCAGCTACTTAGTGAGGCCCTCCGCAACTTTGTGAGACCCGGTTTCAAAATAAAGTATAAAAAAATAGGGCCAGGGGTGTAGTGCGGAGGTAGAACGCCCCTGGGTTCAATCCCCGGTACCGCAAAAAAAAAATAGTATTTTCTAAAATTTGATAATTCTTTTTAAGAAAATTATTAGAGGAGCCGGGCGTGGTGGCGCATGCTTGTAATCCCAGTACTTTGGGAGGCGGAGACCGGAGGATCTGGGTT
>PVJS01013021.1:0-42781 GCA_004027185.1 Glis glis
TTTTTTTTTTTTTTTTTTTTTGCGGTACCGGGGATTGAACCCAGGGGTGTTCTACCTCCACGCTACACCCCTGGCCCTATTTATTATACTTTATTTTGAAACCGGGTCTCACGAGGTTGTGGAGGGCCTCACTAAGTAGAGAGAGAGAGAGAGAGAAAGACAGGGAGAGAGAGAGAGAGCTGAGGCTGGCCGCGAACCCAGATCCTCTGGTCTCTGCCTCCCAAAGTACTGGGATTACAAGCGTGCGCCACCACGCCCGGCAAAAAATGATTTTTCAAAAAAAAGAAATGATAATCAGATCACACTTCATTCCCTAGCTTAAAATTTCCAGCAGATTCTCATGACAATTAAAATAAATTCTACCAGAATAAGATCCTACCATAATCTACACGATATGTATACACTACCTGCTTATTTCTCTTTTGTACGTATGTACACAACCCATAATTACAAGAGCATAACAATGAAACACTGAAGTAATGCGTTTTTTCAGTTGTTAGGTTTCTGTTTAACTATATGCTTATGTATAAAATGTATAAATCTAAGATATTATATTGTGGATGTAGATTCAGGTGGCTTAGTAGAAATGAACTGTCTCATAGCAAAAAAATAAAATAAAACACAGGATGTTATATTGGACAGTCTGTGCATAAATCCGACATGCTGGATGTTTCCAATTTCAAATACTGTGTCATTCTGTGTCTTTCCTCTGTAACAGCAAAAAAACAGGACTTTCATGGAAACACGTATTAAAAAGCCTATCCTTTAGGGTTAAGGACAGTTAAAACCAAAAGGAAATAGATAACAGAGTAAAGAATAGCATAGGAATAATGTGGCATGTTACAAGAAATTGAAGGACCTAGACTCCAGTCTTCTTTGTGCCAAATATATGATCTTAGGGAAAAATAACATCTTAGACTCTTTCGTCTGTCTGATGAGTGTGGTGACTGGAAAGTTTCCACACCCCTCACAAACATATTATTTTGTGATTCTATAAATAAACAAGACACATGAATGTGTAAGGTATAACATTAAACTCTCTTCTTGCCTTTAATTCCTATCACTCTTATGTTTCCCTTCCCTTAAAGCAGTAGAAGCCGCTCTGGGGCCTGGAGCAGAGCGTGCATCTTAGAATAAAGGACTCAACTGAGAAGCTAACTGGATTTAAAAATTCATAACAAACACAATTGTCTAAAGGCCAAGGGGTTTATCACATATAAGACTCCAGGCATGTATTTTGGGTAGAATTTTCAGCATGTGATTTTTGAATAAGAAAATAAAAATAATAAAGGTTGTCATAGAAGTACAAGGCACAGAACCTAGAAGATTAAAAAATGTCTGAAAGAGGCAGAGTGAAGGGAGACTGAGGATGGTAACCTAGAAGTAGATGCCCTGCTACACAGGGAAGAAATATTACACACACACACACACACACACACACACACACACACACACCTGCACATACTTCTGGACAAGGAAGAAGCAGTTGAAGAGTATGGTAAGTCAATAGATAGTTTATGGTTTAAATGTTCTCTGGGTCCTTAAGAAAAGAACCAGAATCCCATATTTTTGAGGTTTGACTTGGGAGGTGAAGGGGGAGAAATGAGTTATAATACCCAGAAAAGATTGGCAAAATCCCAGAAGAATTTTAAATCTTACTTGAAGGACGCATCCAAGAAAAAATGTGAAGTTTCTCAAAACTCATCATTCAGAGAAATATTAGAATGTCAAGACAAACCTGGGACAGAGATTGCACATGTCTGGAACAGGTGTTCCTATGAATGGCTCTGAGGACCAAGGCTCTGAGTCCTGCAGGATGCAAAGTGGCCAGGAAGGCAGGTGGGAGTACAGACTCCCAATGGTGGGAGGGGACAACACACACCATGAAAGTCTTTGGACTGAACAGACGGTGTCCTTACACTGAGTAGAGTCTATCTAGGAGTTTGGACCAGAAGGGTAGAACACATGACCAGAGAACTCAAAGAACTGGGATGGTAGCTTGGATGCCAGTCTATGGATCCAGGAATACCACAGCAAAGCATGGGGAAATCACAGCACTAATGTCAGACACCCTCAGGAGGAAATCATGTTTGTGAATCGGAAATGACATAATTATCTCAAATGTTCCAGATTAAGCATGTTACACCATTGGGAAACGGGGGATTCCACAGCCAAGTTCACTTACTAAAAAATGAAGATAGACTTAATTCACATAAATACCCAATTGAACTGCAAAAAATATAACCTCTCATGAATGGTTATATCTATCTTCTAGATACTATAATGCAGTTATATCTATCTTCTAGATACTATAATTTTTTTTTTTTTGCGGTACCGGGGATTGAACCCAGGGGTGTTCTACCTCTGCGCTACGCCCCCGGCCCTATTTTTTTATGCTTTATTTTGAAACCGGGTCTCACGAGGTTGCGGAGGGCCTCACTAAGGAGAGAGAGAGAGACAGAGAGAGAGACAGAGCGAGAGCTGAGGCTGGCCGCGAACCCGGATCCTCCGGTCTCCGCCTCCCAAAGTACTGGGATAACAAGCGTGTGCCACCACGCCTGGCGCTAATTTATTATTATTACTAATATTAATATTGAGAGAATGGGTCATTTAAAAGTTACCAACTGCTGCCACTTCTAGTTGCAGGAATCACTCGTGACTGTGGGGTGGTGTGCCCATTACTGAGACAGTTGATCAACATGGCAGCAGAATATTCAGGGGCATCTGTGACTATGTGGGACTAAAACAGAAAAGGGGACATATCAATTTACTCTTCAAATTTCCTTGTTTGTTTGGTCCTTTGTTTTTTCTATTCTTCACAAAGAACATTCAAGGGAATCTGATGGCCTTCATGAGAGAAAACAAGACCTGTCAACAATAATAACATATTTAAATATAAAATAATTTAATAATTTAAATATAAAATCACATGACATTCTAGACCCTAAGTGTTGGAAGGGAACATAGTAATGACTAAGGAAATTTTTCATCTTGCTGCATGAGACACGAAGAAATATTAAGAGATACTCAAATTATCTATGAGATTTAAGTGACTTTAAAAATTATGAATGTATTTAAAAGAAGAGGTCATGAAGAAAATTAAGTCAGAAACATTGACTCGAAATTGTCCATATTATTATAATTAGGTATACTTAGACTTACTCGTATCCATTGGGGCTTACTAAAAGTTTATTAATAATACCTATATACACACATACATTTCTCAAATACAGATAGGGAAACCTTTATTCTATTAACTTCACAAATTCTTGTAATATTAAGACTCACTATAGGTACTCATAAGAATTATTCAGTCTTCCCACCAACCATGTGAAAAGCGGTAGAAAACGGAAAAGAAAATTACATCTTTTGATTTTGTACTGACTGTAGAATTGTCAGGATTAGATAATGAAAAAGAGTATCTATTTCTGTTTCAAATGTTTGAGAAATTGTTGTATTGAACTGAATATACTTTGATAAGAAATGTAAACTAGATAAAATGTTCAGAAAACAGTGCCAGTAGCTAAGGAATCATTACTGCATGTGGAGAATTTTCCATCCTTTACAAAAATGTTTTAAATATGCTGCCAACGTATGTTTCTATTGCCAAGTCCTATAAAAATATAGTCTTTCTTGAATATATTTAAGAACACTTGCAATAGCTATGTTGAGTAAAACCTCATTTATCTGATAACAGTCCGTTCAAAATAGAGTGTAATTTGAAGAACTGCTTTTCCACAACTGTACAGATAGAGTTTTCCTGTGAGCAATGTTCATTTATTTTGAAATAAAGTTTCAAGGTAACAGAAGTATATACAGGAAAATGGAATGGCTATGTATCAGTTGGGAAACTATGTTATGCTTCTCCATAAGCAAAACACTGAAGATTCAGAGTGCTAGGGGCATATGATGAAATTGGTCCTATTCACGTTAAGTGTCTCCACACTAGAACCCAGTCACTATGAGGAAAGTACTCATGAGGTCGTCTCCATTGTTTCTGAGGTCACTAAAGTAAGTGGGCTAAACTGACATTCCCCTCCACATAAGAAACAGCAGCCTGACCTAGGACCACATAATGGAAATAAAAACCCTAATAAAATATTGTTCCACATTGTTGATAGTACTAATCCTTTACTTTAATAGCTCCCAAAAGCACAGTAAATACTTTTAAAGGACTAATCATAAGTAAATGGGAAAGAGAAAGAAAGAATAGCTGCCATAGGTTTTATTTCTAGAATTATTTTTCTGAATTTGTAGTACATGCACAGAGAACCAAGTTAAAACAATGTTCAAGGGTATACAATAAAAATTTAATTTTCTTACGAGTTCCCTGGATATCTTCCCACCAATATTTTATGTGCATATAAGAACATGCATGCAGACTTCTTTAACATATATATTAGCAGGATAAGGAGTCTTTTCTATATCATGATTTTTTTCATGTACTCTACATAAGTAATTCTATTTCAGTGCATATAAAACTTCCTTATTATTTTTCATAGACGCATTTATAATAATTTATTTAAACAGACTCGACAAATGTATGTTTTTAGTGCTGCAATGCCTATTCTTATACACACATTATCCTCTATGCTTGAAAGTATATCCATGAGATAAATTCCTAGCAATTGAATTGTTGGGACAGAGGATATGCATTTACATTTATGATTAGATAGCTAAAGCAGCATTTTATTCTGATTGTATCAATTTATGTTATCATTACGATATGAAAATGTCTGTTTTCTCTTTCTGTGAGGTTTAGAACTTATTTATTGTCATTTTGAAAGTGATTAAATAAAGGCTTATTTGCCTATATCTGAAAAACAGAAAAAAATAATACAAACATAAGCTAGAATTGAAGGTGTGCCTATTTACTTTCAATAAGACCAAATATAATCTGCAAATCTGAATTTTTTGAGCAGATAAAATTATGACACTTTTCACAAGTTACTCAGGACTAATGATTTTCTCCAAATTTTAGCATTAATGAAAATAAACCAAAATAAATAACTTCAGTACAAAAATAAATATAAATCAGTAGAAGGCTATGTACTCCTTCATGTATATTTTAGAGGTAGAGACTACTAGTAATTAATTTAAGATCATTCAACAGGCATCAAATATTTAATTCTACTTTTTTAAAATTACTTGTTTTATTAATATTTTATGTCTTTTCTCTCTCTAAAATAAAAAAGCCCAGAGTTCTACCTAATAAAGCACACTTTTAGAGATCAAAAGAAAATCTTTATAAAAATATCACTCCTTCAAATCCTAGTTTCTCCTTAGTACTTTTTGTCAAATTTGTAGATTTCAGCATTAAAAACACTATTGACAATTTTTTTGTGGTTGTGGTACTGGGGATTGAACCCAGAGGCACTGCATCCCCAGCCCAATTTTTTTTTAATATTTATTTATTTATTTATTTACTTACTTATTTATTTATTTTTATTTTGAGGCACAGTCTTGCTAAGTTGCTGAGGCTGGTCTTGAACCTGCAGTCCACCTGTCTCAACATCCCAAGTACTGGGATTACAGGCATGCACCACCATGCCCAGCTCACTACTGACGATTTTAGTACTTAAGGAATTCTTATTCTGCAATGATGCGTTGAATTATTTGCTCACCAATATTTTCCTTTAAACACAAATCCCATTTTATATTCTAAAGTTAACCAGTTTTAAAAGATTAGGCGGATATATTTCTTTCTATATTATAGCTTGGTACAGATTTTATTTTTATATTTATTTATTTGTTTACTTTTGGTACTGGGGATTGAACTCAGGGGCATTCTACCTCTGAGCTACACCCCCAGCCCTATTTTATTTTTATTTTTGAAACAGGGTCTCACTAGTATGATGAGAATCTCACTACTTGGTGAGGCTGTCTTTGAACCTGCAATCCTCCTGTCTTAGCCTCCCAAGTACTGGGATTACAAGCGTGCAACACCACGCCCGGTTTGGCACAGTTTTTATATTCAAAATAGATATGTGTCTTCCCAAAGCCTTCACAGTCATTTTCCTAGTTTCCAGAAAATATGGCATTAAATTTAAGAAGAAAAGAAGAACTTCATGAGCATTTTAAGGTGGCCATGAGAAAACTTTCACTGCCCACGCTCGTATTCATGTGCTACTTAATTTTCTCTTGGTTGTCTAACCTGCTCTTACCTTTCTTTTTGTGTCATTGTACCTTCATGTCGCTTTGGCTGTCACATAGTGCCAGTTGTTTTAACCTGACGCCTTGAAGCGTAAGGCATTGGAGTTAAGTGAGAACAGCTTGGGTATCCAAAGAACTGCTCACCTGAAAGCTGTCTCCCTGAGATTTCAGAGAAGGTCCAAGCAAGGCGGAGCCTCTTCAACCACATGCCAGTCATGTGGAATGGCGGGCACGGATCTGTCCTGACCACTGCTAGGGTCTAGCAATACCCAGGCATGACTGAAGAGCCATGGGTAGAGGTCAGTGTCACTGAGGAATCTGAAAGAGGCTCTTGGTGGAAGAAGAAAGAAGGGGCTCACAGTCCTGGAGAAAAAGGACAAAATGAAGAAAATGGGGGATGTCTTCAGGGAGCTCCAGATGCCCAGACCCAAGGATCCTTATCTGAGCAGAACTTCAAAGAAAGGATTGAAGAGACACTAAGGCTAATTAGTCTCAGCAACTCATTAAATATTAATATTCTCATCCTCAGTGATTGTGCATTATGCCCTTTATGTTTTGGTTTGGTTTGGGTACTAGGGATTGAACCCAGGGGCATTCTCCCTCTGAGCTACACCCCTAGCCCTTTCTACTTTTATTTGGAAACAGGGTCTCACTAGGTTGGCTGAGGGTCTCCCTAATTTGCTGAGGCTGGCCTTGAACCTCCGATCTTCCTGTTTAGCCTTCCAAGTACTGGGATTACAAGCCTGAGTCACCACGCCTGGCTTGTTGTGTCCATTCTTGCAGTAAGATGTTATTTCATGAAAAAGTCACCTTTGGAAATTAATAGAATTATCAGATATTGGTATTCTATAATTCATAAGCATTTCTTTGTGCCATTGGCTTTTAACATAGCTTAGAAAATGTAAAAAGCTGTTAGGTCCTCCATCATCTTGGCTCCTATTGTTCAGTCTGTAGCATCTTCGCACTATGATCCAAAATCATCAATTTTGTCATTTATCTTTCTAAAATGAATACCTTACCAGCTCTCTTTCAACAGCACTTACATAATTTTGTACTTACTGCCAAAAATTAAAGTTCAAACTCCCAGAGTGCTTGATATGCTATTCAGAATCTAGTGTCAACTAACTTCAAGTCACATCTCTTTCATTCACATATGTACTTTGTGCGTTTCAGATATCAGAAGTGTGTTGAAGTTTCTCAAACGAAACTCTGTACAATTGTCTTACCAGTATCCCTAGCACACTGCTATCAATTTTTCAAACTAAATCACATGTCATCTCCTCTGTGAAGCCTTACTAATCATGGTGGCAAAACTAGGAATGACTTAATTCAATATTATCTCCCCAATCTACTAGAGATTGTGTTAATCCATATCATAATTATTGTTCTATATGTCTATATCTTTTATTAGACTAGTCACTAATTTTCAGAAGTTGATTTTCATATTTGCCTTTCTAATGCCTACATGAGATTTGGCCCATGATAATTAATAAACGTGTGTTGAATGGATAAATGGACAATGAAGTAAATATAAAGGCAGAAACACCATAAAAAAGATCTAACATTTTCCTGGTAGAAGGCTGTCTGGTTTTTAATACTCCAACTTTGTAGAATACTTATGTCGGCACTATATTTTTCAGCCAATATTTATAGAGAAAAAAATACTTTTATGTCTCTAAAACTCAATATGACATTTTGCTAACAAAATTGTATGGGGAAAAAGTTAAGCCCCAGAAAGAATTGACACAATGTCAAAATCACATGGACCCTTTGAGAAGCAGTCCATTTCTCAACAAAGGGGGTATTTATCTTAGATGTGTTGGCACTAAGAAAGGCAATGTTATAAATTTTATTTTTAACAGGCATATAAATTATATTTGGTGATCGGAAAGCAAAGTTTTAAATATTTAAATGATATTTATGTATAAATATTTCACTGTGTTTTAGGAAGTTAGGAGTTTGGTGTTGACAAGTAACTCATATTTTTTCTACTTAAAATAAAGGGGAAATAGATTATTTATAGCATTTTCATTCAGATCATAATACCAAGAAACAGATTATTTTCAATAAATTGAGGATAATGATATTAGATCCTTATTACTTGCAAATCGTTATGCTACTTATTATGAGAAAGATACAGCTAGAAGGGTATATGTCCTATCTTTGAGAAGCTTTTAATTTAGTTGGAATAAGGCACACATATATAGACTATAATATAATCCACACTTAAGAAATGTGATAGGATCATAACTAATATTTATAACCAATGATAACTCAATAAATTATAGTGGATACACAGAGTGATATGTTATTAAAGATTCTGAGGCTACAGCCCAGCTTGGGAGAACCCCACAATGCTTACTGATGTTGTAACAGAAGCATTCTTGCAGCCACTACTATAGGGAGTCACAGAGAAAAGGAAAGCACTTCTCCATGAAGGAGTAAATTCAAGTTTCCTAGATGAGGTGAAATTTAAACTGAGCAGGGATCTTCTGGGAGCAGGAATGAAAAGAAACAGTGAAATAGCATCAGAAAAAAAACTTTAGTGAAAAAAGACTGAGAAGACTCAATGAAAGCAAGTAGTCATATTAGCTGTAGCCACATTTATCCTTCTTATCCTCAAAATTGTCACAAAGGCCAGATCCTAAGAGAGGCTCCTTCAACCTGACACATATGGAAGGGGAAACACATTGTTCATATGGGAACAGACATTTACTCTGCATACTAATTTGCCATCACTGCACCAATGCTGGGGCCTAAATTCCTATCTGTTGACTTAGGGCATTCCACACAGTATTATTCTTTTTTTTATTTTAGCTTGAATTGACACATAATATCTGTACACATTTATGAGGTACAGTACAATAATCTGATCCATTTATATCCAGATGGTGTTGTCTCTGATCAAGGAATTTAATTCACAGCAAACGGAGTAGAGCAATGAGCCCATGCTCATAGAATCTCTGGCCTGACTGAGCAAGGTTCTCCAGAAGGCTGTCTGTTCTCTGAACAGGCATCCAATATACGGTGGAATGTGTTTGTTTGTTTGTTTGTTTGTTTGTTTGTTTGTTCATTTGTTTTTTTCCTCCATTGCTGGGATTCATAGGTTCCAGAATCAAGGGGTGAAATGGGAGTGGCATCACACACTAATACCCCTAATAATCCAGTAGCAAAATTTTTGCTTCCTGTTACTATCACCTTATGTTCTGCTGGCCTAGAAGTTTGAATGGCAAAGAGAGGAATGTTTCTGCCAGGAGACACAACAATGATCCATTGAACTGGAAGTTAAAACAGCCACTGGCTAATTCGGGTACTCATGCCTCTGAATCTACAGGCAAAGGACAGAGTTACTGTGCTGGCTAGGGTGATTATCCAGACTTCCAAGGGGAAATTGGACTTCCGTTCCACAATGAAAAATGTGTCTGTGATGCAGAGGATTCCTAAGGGTATCTCTGAATATTGCCATGCCCTGTGACTAAGGTAAGTTGAAAACCACAGCTCAGTTCAAGAAGGACTTGAAAGGTTTGGAACTTTCAGGAACGAAGGTTTGAGTGAGTCCACCTGGTGGAGAACTGTGGCCACTGAGGGCTTTCTGGAAGCAAAAGAAATCCAGAAAGGGTAGAGGAATAAGCTAGTAATAAATACCAGCTCCAAGCATGTGGCCATTTATAGAAATAAGGACTCTAATTGTCATGAATATTTCCTTTTTGCTGTTGTTGCTATGAATATATTTGTGTGTCTGAGAGAGAGAGAATGTGTGTGTGTGTGTGTGTGTAAATGTGTATATACTAATAAAATATCTTTGTTTTCTTCCTTATAATTTCCTTATTATATACATATGTTGACTTTGTATTATACTATTTAAGAATTGTCAATTTTTCATCATAATATTTAAGTTATGGAATATCAAGGAGAGTGTAAACATCACTGAAGGACGGTTCCTCCTCTCTGGGGGAAGGGGTTAGTGGTTTTGGTTGTATGCATGACAGTTGTATCCTGATTGGTGGAATTATGTTTTGTTATTGTTTTTATTTGTAGATAAAGTATGGTTTCTACAAGGTACATATGAACTCCAAGTTGACAAGAGGTGGACTTGTGATGATTAATTTTATATGTTAATTTCTCTGGGCCACAGGTGTCTAAATATTTGGACAAACAGTATTTTGGGCATGTCTGTGAGGGTGTTTCTGAGAGACCTTAACATTCTTGTAGATAGACTGGGTAAACCAGGTTGTCTCATGGGTGGCTCTCATCCAGTTCACTGAAGACCTGAATAGGAAAAGAGGCTGAGTTAAGAGGGAACTCCTTCAGCCTGACTGCTTTAGCTGAAATACTGGTCTCCTCCTGCTCTGGAACAGTACCTTACACCATCAGACCTCCTGGTTCTCAGGCCTTTGGATGTGAACTCAAACATACACTGTTGAACTCCTAGGTCTCCAGCTAGCTTGCTGACTGCACATCTAGGGACTTTTCAGACTCTGTAGTTATGTGACCTAATTCTTTACTAATTCTTTACAATATATATATCTTCCTCTGGAGAACCCTAATATAGCTTCTATCAATAAATTTGGCCTGATTCGACTTTAGGTGCCTTGCTCCCTTTTCCTGACTACTTCCTGGCAGGTCAAACTGCTATACCTCACCCTTTGGGGCCTGCTGGGACTTGAGTCTAGTTATAGGTCTATAAGCAAAGAAAGGCAGTCCATATAGATCCTGAAGAAAATCAGCCATGCTTTCTTTGCAAAATGACTTCTACTGGGGAGGTCATTACTAGTTCTTCAGGGTAAGGAAGGCTAACCTTGGTATAAGTGAATGTTTTACATTATTTTTTTCAAAATGTGTTACTCTTATATACACACATTTACACTTCACCCTAAATTTACCAGCTTCCACATATTACTGGTTAACACATTCTTTTATTCTAAATTGTATTGGATATTTTGAAAAATCACTGGATATTAATTAAAACTTTTGACATGTTTTTCATAAAACCTATTTTCATGTTTTACCACAAATCAGCAAAGAGGAAACACAGAAGGCTCAGATGGAACTTGAAGAGCTTATTATTTTGCAAGAGAGTCTAAATCCAGCCCTATAATACACAATGATTTACATGGTTCATTTTATTTTACATGAAATTTCATTCACTTTTTTAGTGTCCATCGCAGTGGTCCATTTCTTCCTTCTCCCTCTAAAACCAGTGGCCTTATCACAACACATCCTTTCCTTTATATATTAGAAACTGACAATTGAATTCAATATGTATTTCTTCCTGTTTTGTTTTCACAATAAGTTTACCTCTACTTTCTTTTATATTTCATTGGGATACATTACATATAATATTTTGATCCCAGCGTATATTTAACAAATAACAGATATATTACAAATATGTTATATATTATAAATATATTATATATTATGTTGTATAATACAATATTATAAATATATTTTATGTATAATAATTTTATATGTATATAAAATTAAGACACAGCACTGCAATGTACTAATTATAAAAAAGTGAGAAAGAAGCAAGAGCTTCCCTGTATACAAAGGTTCACTGTGTTAAGTGTAAGATTACCACAACATTGTCATTGTTTTTATTGAGAAACAGATGTGTAAACATATGTAGTTATATGAGGCAAAATACAATGTAAGAGTAGAGATGGGAATACAGTGCCAGGGCCATGTGTCATAGAGAGAATCCCAAGATGCCCCCAAAGATTCCATCCTGGGTGCACCTTCCCTGTATGATTCTATATCCTTGGGTCTTAACCAGAGTTGTGAAATTGATAGTATGTCACTTTTATGATTTGTTTACATTATAAAGATAAAGGGATTTTGCAGATACAATTGAATTTCCAAGTCAACTGACTCTAAATTAACCAAAAGGAAGATTATCCTAGGTGGGTTGAGTTAATCAGATTATTTCTTACGAGTCAAATACTCAAAGAAGTACCAGATACTTGAATGTTCAGTTGACCGTGAAGAAGAAAACCACCATGCTATAGAAAGGGCCACGTGGCACAGAATTACAGATCCCTCTGGAAGCCAAAATCTCCTGTCTCTCAACCACAAGGAACTGACTTCTGCCAAGGATAGAAATGACCTTAGAAGAGGCCCTGAGCTCCAAAGGAGAATACAGCTTGACTATGTCTTGATTTTGATCTTGTGAGATACTAAACGTAGGATTTAGCTATACTATTCTGAATTTCCAACTTATAGAAACTGTTAAGATATTAAATGATGCTGTTTAGGCATCTAAATTTGTGATAATTTGCTATAAAGCAAACATAGAACATCAATATACCTTCAAAGAGGATGGTTATAATTCAAAATGGATTCACCAATATTTCATTTTAAGATAATTTTCCAAACTGTTCAGAAGCCTGTTCTAAGTGCTTTCTCTTTTGATCAAAGCTGATAATGATTATTATGAGCCCGTTCTGTCTTCCCTAAAGAAATGTGCTGTTAGATATACCTGCCAGCAAAATAGGCAGGCAGCCAAGTCACAGAGAAAAGGAGTCTCAAGCCCAGTGAAATCTACTGAGGGAAGAGAACACAGGCTTGCTTCTCCGAGACTGCAGAGTTTATGTTATAATCAGACTTCATCTTTTACATCACTCAGACACAAATTCTATAAGTTCAATAAGCCAATGATCTCAGAATGATTTGGGCAGGTCTATAAACTCATTGGAAAGAAAGTTTCTCTTCTACAGGAATTTATTTATTTAGTGGGAATCATATCTCTCTAATAATATTTTCCTTCCACTACAAATGTGGTTGCCAGACTTTCTTTTTTTTTTTTTTTGCGGTACTGGGGATTGAACGCAGGGGCGTTCTACCTCCCCGCTACGCCCCCGGCCATATTTTTTATACTTTATTTTGAGACCAGGTCTCACGAAGTTGTGGAGGGCCTCACTAAGTAGAGAGAGAGAGAGACAGGGAGAGAGAGAGAGAGAGAGAGAGAGAGAGAGAGAGAGACAGGGAGAGAGAGAGCGTGCGCACACGCGTGCGCACGCGCGTGCGCACGCGTGAGCTGAGGCTGGCCGCGAACCCAGATCCCCTGGTCTCTGCGTCCCAAAGTACTGGGATTACAAGCGTGCGCCACCACGCCCGGCTGGTTGCCAGACTTTCTTATGTGTGAACTGGAGAGTTACATTACATGCACTTGATATTTTTTTATTTATTGGTGCATTGTAATCATACATCTTGATGATGATTTTTTAATTCTATACCTTCCCATGCTGAATAGACTAGGAAAGTCTCCTTATCTAGTTCTCGGCCAGTTGCAATTGCTTTGCTTACACAACTAAACACAAGTCCAAGTTAATATTTGCCAATATTGAAAAAAACTTCAACTTTAAGCCAGGCATAGTGGCGCACACCTGTAATCCCAGTACTTGGGAGGCTGAGACAGGAGACTGCACATTCAAAGCCCGCCTCAGTAATTTAGTGAGACCCTGCTTCAAAATAAAAAATAAAAAGAGCTGGGGGTGCAGCTCAGGGGTAGAGTGTCCCTGGGTTTAAACCCCAGCACCGAAACAACAAAAAAAGAAATTGAAGTTTAAATGCACTGTACATTTCAAAGGAATCATTACAATTTGAGTTATCTTGCATTGATTTTAAGTCTAATCATTCAATGCCACTGCTGATAATCCTTCAATAGTTCCCATTATTCAAACAGAGCTGCCCAATACAGCAACTACTAGTCACATGTGGTGATTTACATCTACATTTAAAATTAGCAAAGCAAAAATCAATTGCTTCCATCTTTCTAGGCACATTTCAACTGCTTGGTAACCTTGTGTGGCTAGTGGCTACCCCGTTACATGGTGAAGATCACTGAACATTTCACCACTGCAGAAAGTTCCATTGGACAAGGCTGAATTAAGTCTAGATTCCCAAGCATTATATTAAATCCTTTCATAGTCTTACCTCTTCTACCTTTTAAAATTCAACTTCCCTCTTTCTGCCACATTTAACCAGCACTCTAACCATTCTAAATCGCTTGCCTTTCACAAATCAGATATTATGGAAGTTTTGTACATGCCATTTTTATGGTCATTACTAGTATTCCCTTATCTACCTGATGAATTTCTGCTAATCCATTAACACTCAACATTAATTTCACCTTCTATGAACTACTTTTCTTTATATTCTCAAGCATAGATAAATGTTTCTTCCCATGTGATCCCATGATGGGTTTGTCCTGTTGTAGACCATGGGTGACATAGGTTGTGCAATTATAGAGCACGAGCCACTGGAGAAAAAGGATCTTATTTTTTTTCATATTTATATTCCTCCACACCAAACACTGGTGTGGAGTGTTTATACAACACTTATTAATAATAAGTATTTGTGCAATCCTTATTAATTTATCCACTTTTGTTCATTGTCCTCCTACTGTCTTTTGACTCTGTGATACTGGGTAATACCTTTGTTCACTGACTATGAACAAAAAAGAAAAAATAGAAAAATTCACATGTTATTAGTCACAAGTTGACCATATATGAAGAGAGCTTTGGTAATCAGGAGGGCACAGTAAAAATCTACCTTAAACAAAAAATGGCTTGGCAGATAGTCAAATATGTGAATAACTTATGGGAAGATAGAATTATTCTTCTTGAAACTCCATAAAATCAGGTGAGATTATTAGAAAGAAACAAATACCACAGGCCAAAAACTGAATGTGTGTATAATGCATGTGATATGTGTATATATGTCTGTATACACACATAGGCACACATATGTATATATATATTTATATATATATATACACTGGATATGTGTATGATATATATGTATATGTGTATGTATTTGTATATGTAGATATAGACACACGTGTCTGTACACACATATTTGGAGTGTGTTTATATATGTATGTGTCTGTGTGTGTTTGTATCTTTTGTAGTTCTATAGTTCTTGGATCCCAGAGAAAGTGGTAGGTAGTCAGAAAATTCAGGGAGGTTGTGTTTTTTCCTGGATAATTTAGGGGGTGGGAGAGGGCACAGCTTTCCCATGCATTGTAATTCCAGCACTATATAGGTAAACCAGCCTGAATTTATATTTGCTTGGACATTTTCTTACAGTCCTACTACACAATTATCTACTATAATATTGTTCTAATTCCAAAAACTGAAAAGTGAAAAACAAATTCTAAGATGTGCTCTTTGTAAATGCTGCATTTCTAGTTATGAATAAAAATATTGTTTCACTGTCTAGATGTGAGTCATAGTTTGTGTTTGTTTTGGTAGCCTTTAAAAAAAATCAAAATTCTCTAGTAGCTTCCTCTGGCAAAAACAGAAGAGCTCTGCAGATTTTAGCGTAGCTGCCTGCCATCAGTCACCGCACTGGAAAGGCCCTCTAGCACACAAGACGGCCTGAGTGACGCAGAAGCTCCTTTTCAAGGGTCTTGGAACATCCAATCACTTGGCTGCCATCAGCTGTTTCTAGAGGAAAGAACTCCTCAAGTCCAATAGACCAGAGGGTCTTCTGGCTCTGCCAAGAAGAGTGACAGAGGCTATAAAACTGTCTGCTCTCCTTCTCTGCTAAATGTCTTGCCAGAAATCACACAGACCCAGAGCTGTTGAAAATACGGCTGCTTTATTTCAAACTGCAGCGTTCAGTTCTGGGGATGCGGCTCCCTACTCTCTCGCTCCATCTGCTGGAGCTTGCTCAGAACAGGAATCCGGTGAGCACTCAGGGAGGAAAATGACACCCAGAGCGAGTGTCTCCGTCTATTTCCCCCGGAGAATAAAATCCGCAGGGCGTCTGACAGTCAACATTTTGAATTTGCTTGCAAAATATTTTTTAAGGAAGAGAGTAATGGGCGGGCCACATAGAGCAAAGCTCATTCTGAACACCATATCCACTGTTTTGAGCTGCTCCTCCAGAATAGCTTTTGCTTTGTACTATTTCTTTGCCAGAACCTTCCACCTTTTTAACTTTGACCTTTTAATTTGTGGTAATGGTATCAGGCACTTGCAGTAGAGGAATAGGTCCTGGATTTAAAGTCAAATGATAAAAAGTCAGTTCTGACCTATAGGCCTTAATAACAGATTTACCAGGACTCTCAAAGTGTCTGGAGCAGATGTTCTTATAGGGCTTTCTTTAAAGCTCTGGTGTGACAAAGGAGGTCCTCCAAAATACAGTTGGCCCCGGGAAACAGATGGCAAGTTTTCATCAAAAAGTCTTCCTGTTATTTAAAAAAAAAATCCTGATCATGAGTTTTTAATCCTTTTAAATTAAAAGAAAAAATGATAAAACTTCTATTAATGTTCTAAACACCACCTATTTTGAATGCTGCTGAATTGATGTTCCTTATTTTGCCCATAAAAATTATAGATCCAGTAATCCCTCAGTATCAGCAGTTTCTAACAGCTGGGGGAAAAATTGTGTCTGCACTTCACGGGTACAGATTTTTGTCTTGTCATTATTCTCTAAACATTATGGCATAACAACTATTTACATAGCATTTACATTATACTTGGTATTATAAGTAATATAAAGATGATTTAAATATATGGGAGAGTGTGCATTGTTTATATGCAAAAAAATACACCATTTTATTTATATAAAGAATTTGAACAGGTTTTAGTATCTGCAGATCGATGGAGGGAGAGTCCTGGAACTAATCCCTCACAGATACCAAGGAAAGATTGCATTTATAATGTAACTATTTATGGACACCAGCCCTCAATTTTGACACTTACCACTCTTTCTTGTTTGCCTCTTGAATTTGCCTTTGATGTTCTTTTTTTTTTTTACAACTTATAGACTTGATTTTTTAAAGCAGTTTTGGGTTTCCAAAAAATGTGAGCAGAAAGGACAGAAAGTTTCTATATACACTTATTATAAAACAAATTGATTAATTTGTTTTAATAGTATTAAGTCCATAGTTTACATTAGGGTCCACTTTTTGTGTTGTATAGTTTTGTGAATTTTGACAAACTTATAATATCATGTATCCATCATTACTCTATCATACAGAATAGTTTCACTGTCCTAAAAATCCGTTTGCTCCACTTATTAATTCTAAGCCACCCCCACCATACCATCCCTCTAAACAGTAATCACTGAATGTTTTGCTATTTCTATAGCTTTGCCTTTTCCAGAATGTCATATAATTGGAACCATACAACATATAGCCTTTCCAGAATTACTTTTTCCACTTAGCTATGTGCACATAAGGTTCTACTGTCCTTTTGTGACTCAGTAGCTCATTTCTTTTTATCATAGAATAAATTTTCCATTGTACGAATGTGCTACACTTTGCTTATCCACCCACCTATTGGAGGTGGTTGAGTTTCTTCCAGTTTTTGGCAATTGTAAATAAAGGTGCAATGGACGTGCATGTGCATGTTTTTGTGTTAACACGAGTTTTCACTCATTTGAGTAAATACCTAGAACAATGATTGCAGGATAGGGTTGTAAGACTATTTGGACACATAACAAACTTCCAAACTTTCTTCCAGAGTGGCTGCACTACCAGCAGTGAACGGAAGTTCCCGCGGCTCTATATCCTCATCACCCTTTGATATTGTCAATGTCTTGGGTTTTTATCCACTCTAATAACTGCATAGAAACTTATGTTCACTCCCTCTTCTAATGCCTTTCAGAGCTTAGCATGAACTCTCCATTGCTGACTGGCTTCAAAAGCCCCTGTGAGTGTGTAAGAGCATCTCAGCAAAGTATCCACCTTTGTTCATATCTGTAATCTCCAATGATTACCAGGCCAGGCATAGAGAAATGCCCACTGAATGTGATCGCCTGACCTCAGTTGTCCTTTCTTCACTGTCCTTTGAATCAGTCTCTGTCTACCTACATCAATTTGAACCCTTCATCTTGTGGAAGTTGCTGTGTATATCTACTTACTTATCTAAAGACAGAACTTTCAATAATCTCTCTGATAACCTTAAAGATTTTGGTAAAGAAGAAATATGAAGCTACTTTATATGGCATATAAATGTAGTATAAACATTTTGTAGGTATGCACTATATAAATATCCTTCCCTCTTCCCTCAAATACTTAGTTATATATTGCCTCTTCTCTATTCACTTCATCTTCTTCTACACCACCAATGAAGCCTACTTCAAAATTTATAGAACGTTACATGCATACACACATACACACACACACACAAACACACACACACACACACACAAACACTTAATGTCTTAATCTGAATATATAAGCCAAATCATAGTAATATTTGGAAATTTTTGCACATGAATTATAATGTACAACAAAGATGCAATCCTGAATACAATATTTACTTAAAATAATTCTTCTCTGCTCAAAAGATTCAAATGTATTATTTATTCTTGCAGTTATCTTGTGCAAGCTATTTTTCAAATATCTGAGTATAGTTGAAGGAGTTGGTGTTGACAATGTTAGTTTTGAGGGCATGGTAATGATAGCAACTGGCTATTAGTAATGTTAAATACTGTTTATTTGACAGAGGAAGTAAATGAAACTTTTCATTCTGCATTTCAGAGACTGATACAATATTGTCTAAAGCCATTGCATTTCTTGCTCTGATTGGTTTCAAAGACTGTTCACTTTGTCTTTCGTATTCTGAAATTCATTTTAATGTATATTAGGTTGGAGTAATTATTATTCTAATCTTCTTTGAGATCCATCTCAGAATCTTGAATCTGTTTCTTTCATCAGTTCAGATAGTTCTATAAATACTTTATTCATTACTTTTCCACTCATGCCTCTTTCTTCACTTCATCTTCTGCAACACCAATGAAAACATACTTCAAAATTTACCACTTCATCTTTCTTGTCTCTTAACCTATCCTACATATTTTTCCATCTTTGAATTTCTCTATGCCAACTCTTAGATAATTTCTTCTATTATTTCAGTTCCTCTTTTCTCTTCAGATTTGTCCAATTTTCTTTGAAAATTATCCACAAAGGTTACAATTTAATTTATTGCATTTTTTATTTCGAGAATTTCTGTTTTTAATTTTGATCATTTTTACACATTTCTGTGCATGCAGATATTTTCAAGTCTTATTTCTATAAATATATTAAATACGTTTTATAATCTGTCTCTGAAAATTTCAGTATCTATAATCTTTGTGGTTGTTTTCATTATCTATTTCTGCTGATTCTGACTGATACAGCCTCTAATTCTCATATGTTTGGTGATTCTTAACCATGTGATGCTCATGGTCTAAAAAGTATCTATATGGATATTTTGAAGATTAAAATAGAAGAACCTCTCTACAGAGACTTGCACTGGCTTCATGCATGCACCTAAGGGCACTAGCAATCTGTCTTCACTTTGATATTTATTCACACAGTGTGGAGGGGTGGAGATGTTCTTCTGATTTACTATAACTTCAATTGTGTTCTTCTCTGAAATCCTAATTTAATGTAGAAAGAATCTCTCAGCATATTTCTTACCTTTGGTGGTTGATAAGTCCTGAGTTTTAATGTATTGTTCCCCTAGAATTTCAGCCATCAAATCTGAAGGGCAGATTTTGTCTTAGGGCAAAAACAGCAGTAGTACCTCCCTATTACTTAGGTTCCAGGTTTTCCTTAGATTTTGCCTTGGTAATCCTTACTACCTTGTCATCTCTTTGATGGTTTTTGAAAGGCATTTTAAAAAAATATTTTATCAGCATCTGCTGTTGGTTTTAATAGGAGGATTGGTTGGAATAACCAAACCTGCCATAACCCTGGAAGCAGAGCAAGACATGCAACATTTTCTAAACAAGTTGCTTTGGAATTCAAAACTGACTTTGAATCTAAGTCTGATTCGAAGTGGAACAAGACACTTTGAGAAAACAGGCCTGGCCAGAAATTAAGTTCATGACCCCCCCCCCCGGGTCTCAGAAATAGTAATACCATCATTCTACAGTAGGTATCTACTGGCAAGATCTTTGCAGTGTGACTTTTAGGGGGAAAAATCGCAGCTGAATTTAAAAAAAAATCACTCTGTACTTGAAGAGACATTTTAGCAATTATAGGTAGAGAACCAAGGTTCCCTCTCAAAAGAATAATAAAGGATCTTACTAAAAGAAGCAACCCAACCTAGACTTGTACCGGGATATAATAGAACAAACAGGATAATATTAAAACACTGCTAGCAATCAGAGAAATTGGAAACCAGTCTTTCCAGAAATTGTTTTAAGTCTTGTATCTGTAAAGGTTTTACAGATTTCTTAGTGGGCAGTAGACCTGGTATTCAACATTACAACTGCACTCCAGACTATCACACATTTAATTTTGCTATATAATTATATGCTAGTTAATTTTAAAGTAAATTATGCATATCACCCTGATTTTGAATTCAACCATTTTATTAATATCCCAGGTTGAACAATGTATCCAGATAGCATTGTAGATAGATAAGGGGATCAATAGAGTTTCATTTTTTTTTTTCAGAATGCGCCAAGCCAGACTTATTTCTGGCTGGCTATATATAAAAAGTAAGATACAGCTATATAAAGGAAAAGAAATACATGTTTGTTTTGCTTCGTGCTATAGAAAAATTGATTCTCTAGGAAAAATATCAGTACTTTGGAAGCTTCATAATTATGCAATGTGCACATTTTTATTCATTCTGTATTTTTTAAAAATCTGTTATCTAAATGTTGACCTCTAAAAGACTGCATGTTAAAATGCTTAATCATAACATTTCAAAGTAAAATGGCTTTTATGGAAACCTTCATTACTTGAAAGCCTTTGTCATCCACTTTCTTGATCAAAATAGGTAGTGACCTGTAAAACAGCCAAGAAATTTATACTTGGAGTAGCTTTCTGCTGATGGATGAAGGAGCAGGCAAAGATTCTTCCTGGTAAAGTGTGGGCGGATAATTTTATGTGACAGCCACATTATGAATGAGGCAATATGAGCATGAAGTAGTTCACAGCGTTTCACACCGACCAAGTTCTGCTGATTAAAAAGCAAGGTGGGGTTCAAACATTATCTGCACCGCCAGTAATTTTTGGCTTCTCTGAGAAGGCCGTCCATATGAGAATACACCAGAGGTTCTGGAAAGGAAGCCATGTCATCATTGGCAAGAAGACTTCCAGAATTGGCCCCAGTAGATTCAACTGAGCTTTCCAGTTCAGCATGAAGGATGGAACTGGTGCATGTAATGGCATGAAGCCCCATCTATTAAAATCAAATATTGCTCATAGCCGCTGTGAGCTTTATCAGAAATCCTGGATGCAGGCATCTTTTCAAGATCTCAAGCACTGAAAGGATCTTTTGTAATACTGCTCACTGTATAACAAACGTTGTTGTCATCGGCGGGTCTAGATCTTCTGGGAGTCTGCACTCTGTCAAGGCTCTTGGCAGAGATTCAGGTAGAGAAACATTTACTTTAAAATGATTAATTATTCCCAACTCGATTTTGCCAAGGACCATGCTTTTTGTCCTCTCTTTTCAGCCATTGATCCTGAAACACTTCTGCAACTTGCTCGGCTCTCAAATTAACATGTATACTTTGAAAAATACACACACTTGATTAGATCTTTCTTTTCCCTGGAAACTGATCACAATAGACTCTGTTGGACAAGCCCCACATAAATATCTATTTCATTAGTATTATTATTTGAATGGTATAATTTCATTAGTTTATCCCTAAACCACATTTATGGGCCAGCTGGGAAAGCCAGTATTCTGACACATGACCTTGATTTGATAGGGTTTTAATAATGCAGTTACTGTAACAGTGTGTAGCACTACATATTGCACAATAATAACATTAAATTTTCTCACAATAAACAATAGAATAATCTAAGCCTCATTTTTTTTCTAGTAGGTGTGACCTGAAGCTCAGAAAGCAAAAATCTAAACTGGTTATAAATACAAGCTATGTTATAATTCATGTATACAACTAATGAAATATACTTGAAAATTTTTTCAAGTGAAAATTTAGGAAGGAGAAGGAAGGGAATCGAGGTGCTATGATTGTGGATGCTTTTGTTTGGGTGTTTGCCTGTGTGTATGTGTTTCCAAAAAAGGCCAGTTAGTAAAATCATTTCATTTTGTGACATAACATTATGCTTTCACTTAAATATAAATATGTATATAATAAATATATATAATACATATATATATATATATACACATATATGGCCTCAGGTCTTAATATAATTTGCCTTTGGTTGGGATGAGCAACAAAAATTAAACAGTAGGGAAGCATTTTGGGGGATGTTAAATTTTCTTTTTTTTTTCTTTTTTTTTTGCGGTACCGGGGATTGAACCCAGGAGGCTTCTACCTCCGTGCTACGCCCCCGGCCCTATTTTTTATACTTTATTTTGAAACTGGGTCTCACGAAGTTGCGGAGGGCCTCACTAAGGAAAGAGAGAGAGAGAGAGAGAGAGAGAGAGAGAGCTGAGGCTGGCCGCGAACCCAGATCCTCCCTCCGCCTCCCAAAGTACTGGGATTACAAGCGTGTGCCACCACGCCCGGCTTATTATTTTTCATTTTAAAAGAAAGACTGGGCCGGGCGTGGTGGCGCACGCTTGTAATCCCAGTACTTTGGGAGGCGGAGACCGGAGGATCCGGGTTTGCGGCCAGCCTCAGCTCTCTTTCTCTCTCTCTCTCTCTCTCTCTCTCCCTGTCTCTCTCTCTCTCTCTCTCTACTTAGTAAGGCCCTCCGCAACTTCGTGAGACCCACTTTCAAAATAAAGTATAAAAAATAGGGCCGGGGGTGTAGCATGGAGGTAGAATGCCCCTGGGTTTAATCCCCGGTACCGCAAAAAATAAATAAATAAAAGAAAAGAAAAGAAAAGAAAGACTGGTTGTACTAGTCAAAGTTCTCCAGAGAAACACAACCAATAGGCTATATTTATTATAAGGAATCAGATAACGTGATTATAGGAGCTAGACAATCCAAAATTGAAAGAACGGGTGTCCCAGTTTGAGTACAAAATCTAATAGGCTGCTGTAGACTCAGGAAGAGCTGATATCCCAGTTTGTATTATACTGACAGGAAGAATTCCCTTTCTCAGGAAGGCTCCAGCTTTTGTCCTATTCAGGCCTACAACTGATTGACTAAGACCCAGCCACATTAGGAAGGGCAATCTGCATTATTCAGTGTACCAAACTAAATATTAATCCCATCCAAAAACATCTTCATGGAACATACCCAGAATAATGCTTGACAAAATATCTGGCCATCTTGTGGTCCAGGCAAGTTGACACATGAAATTAACCACCACACTGTCCTAAGGGAATAATTTGCAAGGGATCCACAAACTGGAAGAACTTGATGGGAAAACCTGTGTAGCACCAGGAGGAAGCCAAGTCCAGATTGGCCAAAATATGATGATGCCCTCTGCACATCCCTCTTGGGAGGAGGCAATGTGTCTGGATTTTTAAAACATCTATCAAGCCAGGTGTGGTGGCGCACGCTTCTAATCCCAGTACTTGGGAGGCTGAGACTGGAGGATCCGGGTTCGCGGCCAGCCTCAGCTACTTTGGCCCTCCACAACTTAGGGAGACCCTGTTTCAAAAATAAAGAATAAAAATATAGGGCTGGGGGTGTAGCTCAGAGGTAGAATGCTCCTGGGTTCAATCCCCCGTACTGCAAAAATGAACAAACAAACAAAAATAAATCTATCACACTAGCACTGGGTCTTCAGTGATGATCACATTCTATAGTATAGAGTCTCAATCTTTATTGTTTTTCAAATTGCACATATATTATTTGAAAACTATTTTAAAGCCTCAAATTATTACAAATAAAAATTTCTTGAAATCTCCCCTTTAAAAAATATACATCCTTGAATGAAAGCAAGTGTTTTTGTAAGTCAACCATTTCTGACTCTCTCCTTTAGACTTTAGTGTGATTTTATATCTTAGGTCACTCAACATGCATTTATTAAGCACCTATAGGTACCAAACTTTGTTTTAGGTGCGGTGCTTTGATAGTGAAGAAATATAAGAAAAGCATCATGAAACTAGTGAGGGGATTTGATGATTTGTCCCAGAGGTCCATAGACTATGTTCCCTGAGTCAAATCTGAGCCGCTGCCTTTTTTTGTGAATAAAGTTTTATTGGCACACAGCCACGTTCAATTGTACATGTGTTGTCTCTGGCTGTTTTTACACTATGATGACAATGGAATGGTTGTTGTGCCTGAGACCACGTAGCCCCCAAAGTTGGAAGTACTTACTCTCTGGCTATTTACCAAAAGAGTTTGCTAATTACTGTCATAGTACTACCACAAAATAGAACTTCTGCATCAGAGTAGATGCAGCATGTAAAAGCTGAATGAGACAATACCAAAAAAAAAAAAGAAATTCAGATTTATATGCTAAGAAATTCACTTTATCCAACATAGAATTTTTGGATACCTAATAATGGCCCCTTCAAAATGTCCACATGTTAATCTCTGAAATGTGTGACTGTCACTTTAAAGATCAAAAGGTACTTTGTGGATGTGAATAAACCAAGGATCTCAAGATGGAGAGATCTCAAAATCTAGGATTAACCAGATCTCAAGATTTGGGATTATCCAGGTGGAACAAATATAATAATCACAATGATCCTTATAAAAGAGGAAGGTAATAGGAAATGAATACTCTACTAATCTAGTAGAGACCATTTCTATGGACTTAAGTCCTCGACTTTCCTACTTATTAGATATGGGATGCTGAGCATGTTAATGTCTCTGAATCAACTGCTTTACCTAAATTGAATAAATTAAGTAATTATGCCATTGAGTTATTTGGGGTATTCAGTGAGACACAATGCGTGTCGAGCACTCAGCGTAGCATCTGGGATGTAGCAGCTGCTCAGTGAGCAACAGATAGGATGAGTATCCTTAACCTCAGCTTTTCTCCTCTAAAATGAAAGTGGGGCCAAGTTAAATTCTAAAGTTCATATGTTCAAATCATTATTATCATATGCAGTGGTTACTCAGAAATTTTCAGAGGGAATCCAATAATCATGATCACTTTTGTGGTTTATTCATCTCTTTAATCTATCTATTTAATATAACTTTCTTTTTTTTTTTTTTTTTTGCGGTACTGGGGATTGAACGCAGGGGCATTCTACCTCCGCGCTATGCCCCCGACCCTATTTTTTATGCTTTATTTTGAAACCGGGTCTCACGAAGTTGCGGAGGGCCTCACTAAGTAGAGAGAGAGAGAGAGAGGGAGAGAGAGAGAGAGAGAGAGCGAGCTGAGGTTGGCCGCGAACCCGGATCCTCTGGTCTCTGCCTCCCAAAGTACTGGGATTACAAGCGTGCGCCACCACGCCCGGCTTAATATAACTTTCTTACCTTCAACACTTATTATTTATTTGGGTTGCAAGTAATCTCAAAATTAGTCTCCCTGCCTGCCTCTTCTACTCACATTGGTAATGGATATATCCTACTGAAATGTAATATCGACCTCATGGCCTCTGTAGTTAATATCCCACACTTCTTATAATGGTACAGAGTTGGTTAATAGGTTAAAAATTATGAATAAATAATTTATTGAATGGCCAAAAAACATTCCATTGCACATAAGATGTGACCTCTCTCTCTCACTCTCTCTCTTTCTCTCTCTCTCCTTTCTTTGTAGCCTACCCTTTTGGTAAAAGCATACCTCCAAGAATCCTTTGCTCTTCAAAATTATAAGGCTGAAGATGTAATCTCAGTAGTACAATTTAAGAACCTCCCTAGATCAAGCATTCAATTAACATACCTGCGCTCTCCCAGTCTGGGAGATATATACTCCTCGGTGACTCTGCCCCTCCAGGAAATGAGCTCCATCAGCATTTTCTAAAAGCTGTGTTCTTCCCAGAAATTTATTTCTCCTGTTATCTTGTCCTTTGGCAGGAAAACACTACTGTTTGTTTACAAGGTGAAATTTTTAAAGGAAATAACCATAAAAATTCTAAAAAGATATATCCTGATGGCTAGCATCAAAACCAATATTTCAATTAAAGTGCTGATATCACATAACAGATTCCTAGCAAACATGAAACTTTTGCCAAATAAAAATAAATTAGGGGAAGAGAAAACACATAGAAAGAATATGGTCTTTTTCTTATTCACCAGGGCCTTGGAATGCATTGATTTGTAACATACTATTTTACCATTAGCTTCATACTAGCCTCCTGATGAAGGCAAGAGAGAGGACCAAAAATGTAATTTTATGACCTCCTTTTAAAATCATGGAGCAATAAGAAAGACCCCTAATAAGAAACCAGAAAAACGAAACCATATGCAAACTGCATCACAACCATGTAAGTCATTCATCTTCTGGTGTTTCCACCCCTGCCTTGTTACCAGTTATATTTAGTCTGCAGAACCACTGGGCGGAGGCCACATCTGTCTCTGCATTGTGTGTGGCTATTCACACATTATACGTATTTAGGGAACATTTCCTAATAGTAATGACTCAAGAACACATCACAAACAATAAATTCTATGACACTGCCCATTCATTTACTATTTTTCCGACAAATACAGATTATGTTGCAACTTCTCGTGTTTACTTATTTCATGCATATTTCTGGAGCCTGCTCTGTACCAGCTACTATGATATAGTCAAAGGCTGCATGAGTGTTTATCTAAATCCTTCTCAAGACTTTGTCTCCAAGTTTAATATATGCCTGTCTCGGGGATGGCCCTGCTTTTTCAGAGTCTTTTCCAGGCCTGGTTGATATTTGTATTTTGCATAAAGTATAATTTCTTTTAGACATATATTTCCAAACTTGTGAATAATCCAATCTCACACACTTCTATAAAAAAGCTCACACTTCATTATCTGACCAACAAAGCTTCATGGGAATTGTTGCTTAGTAATCTGTAGTCATTTTACCAGAATTTTTACACTGATATAAATAATTAGACTACAAAATGATTCAATAAGACATTCATTCCTATAAAATATGACATTCCCAAGTCAGTTTGAGAACCTTTGCACTTTGTATTAATTCAATGGAATTTTTGTATGAAAGCATTG
This sequence comes from Glis glis, assembly GCA_004027185.1. Taxonomy (NCBI): domain Eukaryota; kingdom Metazoa; phylum Chordata; class Mammalia; order Rodentia; family Gliridae; genus Glis; species Glis glis. Next base: position 27,087 of record PVJS01013021.1, read on the forward strand.
TTGCATTAGTCTTAATGAAAAAATTAAAATTCACTGGATCTTAAAATTGAAGATCTATTTGTTTCTCTAGCTTTTGTTTTTTTAATTGACTATTTTTAGAGCAGTTTTAGGTTTAGAAAAATTGATCAGACGATACAAAGATTTCCTGTAAACTTCCTCGTCCTACAGATGAACAGCCCCATTGCTTATCAACATCCTCCACCAAAATGGTGTATTTGTTATAAATGACGAACCTAAGCCAGGTGTGGTGGATCACACCTGTAATCCCAGTGCTTGGGAGGCTGAGACAGGAGGATCACAGGTGTGAGGCTAGCGTGAAATAACTTAGTGAGATCATGTTTCAAAATAAAAAATAAATTAGAGCTGAGGTAGACCACCCCTGGATTCAATCCTCAGTGCCAATAAATAACTAAACGACAAGCTGGGTGTGGTGGTGCATACCTGTAATCCCAGTACTTGGAAGGCTGAGACAGGAGGATCACAGGTTCCAAGGCAGCCTCAGAGCTCAGTGAGGCTCACATCAACTTTCAAAACCCTATTTCCAAATTTAAAAATAATAATAAAATAGGGCTGGGGGTGTATATCGAAGGTAGAATGCCCCTGGATTCAATCCCCAGCACCACACACAAAAAATAAATAAATAAATGACAAACTTACATTGATACATCATAATCACCCCAAATCCACACTTGACATTAGAGTTCATTCTGATGAATATTGTAACATTTAATGTATCTGAACAAATATTCACCATCATTGTATCAGAGTACTTTCACTGCCCTAAACATCCTCTGTGCTCTGTCTATTCCTCTGAGCCCCTAATCCCTGGAAGCCACTAATTTTTTTACTATTTCCAAAGTTTTAAATCATCTAGAACACTCTATAGTTGGACTCATACAGTGTGTAGCCTATTCAAATTGGCTTCTTTCATTATAAATATACATTTCTTAGTACTAGTAATATGCATTTCTTAGTAATGTGCAGTTAAGTTTCCTTCATTTACTTTTATCGCTTAATAGTTCACTTCTCTGTTGTCCTAAATAATATTCCATTGTCTAGATATACCATTTTATTCATCCTTTCACCTACTAAAGCACAACTTGGTTGTTTCCAAGTTTGGGTGATTATGAATAAAACTACTATAAATAATGTGTACAGGTATTTTTGTAGACATAGGTTTTTAATTCATGTGGCTAAATACCAAAGAACACAATTGCTTAATAATATGGTAAGGGGCTACTTAGTTTTGTAAGAAACTGCCCAACTATCTTCCAAACTAGTTGTACCATTTTGCATTCTCACCAGCAATAAACTAGAGTTTCTGTTGCTCTGCGTACTCAGCAGTATTTGATGTAGTCAGTGTTCTGGGTTTTGTTCATTCTAATTGTGTGTAGTGATACCTTGTTGTCTTTATTTGCATTTCCCCAATGACATACAATGTGGAGCAGAGCAACTTTTCATATGCTTGTTTGTCACTGTTATATTTTCTTTGGTGAGATGCCTGTTAAGGTCTTTGACCCATTTTTAAATCTGGTTGTTTGTATTCTTATAGTTGGGTTTCAAGAGATCTTTATATACTTTGGGTACTAGTCCTCAATCACATATGTCTTTTGAAAATATTTTCTCCTAGTCTATTCTTTCATAAAACAGAAGTTTCTAATTTTAATGAAATTTAACCTATCAGTTATTTCAGAATTTCAGTTATTGAGCCAGCTATGTATACCTAGGATAAATGCCACTTAGTCATAGTATAAAATACTTGTTATACATTTCAGGATTTGATAATATTTTGTTAAGGAGTTGTGCATCTATGTTCATAATATATATATATTGGTCTATCAGCATAATTTCTTCCTTAAGTATTTAGTAAAATTTACCATTTGGGTCTGGTACTTTTGCTTTTGGAAAGTTATTAACTATTGATCAAATTTCTGTAATAGATAAAAGCTAATTCGTCACTCTCTTGTGTGAGTTTTGGCAAATTGTGTCATTCAAGGGATTGGTCCATTTCATCTATACCATAAAATCTGTGGTATTCCTTTAAGCTCTTGTTTGTAATGTCTTCTACTCTTTCATTTCTGATGTTAGTAATTTGTATACTTTTTTGCTTTTTATTAGTTTGCCCCTTAGACGCTTATCAATTTACTGCTCTTTTCTTTTTTTTTTCTTTTTTTTTTTTTTGCGGTACTGGGGATTGAACCCAAGGGCATTCTACCTCCAAGCTACACCCCCAGCCCTATTTTTTTATTCTTTATTTTGAAACAGGGCCTTACTAAGTAGCTGAGGCTGGCTGCGAACCAGGATCCTCCAGTCTCAGCCTCCCAAGTACTGGGATTACAAGCATGCGCCACCACACCCAGCCCCTATTTGCTTTTTTAAACAGGGCTTCACTAAGATACTGTGTGCTGCTGTCCTGGAACCTGCAATCCTACTGTCTCATCCTCCCAAGTACTGGGACTACAGGCATGCGCTGCCATGCCTGGTATTTTAATCTGATTTTTTAAAGTAATAGAGGATAAAGGGGAAAATGGTATAGGAGATTAGCATAAATGTGAAGGTGGGGGGGCTGGCATAAGGGATGTGATAGGATATTACAGGTGTCAGGTTGACAATATAAGCAAAACTTCCAAGGAAACCTAGCACAAGAAATATTCAAAGAAAGAAAAGAAAGCCAGACACAGTGGTGCATGACTCTAAACCCAGTACTGGGAAGCTTAGACAGGAAGATCTCAGGTTTGAGGCCAGCCTCAGCAACTTAGCAAGACCTTATTTAATAATTTAAAATAAAAAGGGCTGGAGGTGTAGCTTGGAGGTAGAATGTCCCTATGTTCAATCACTAGTGCCAAAATAAATAAATAAATAAAAAGCAAGCAAACATAGAATGTATGGAGTGTGGGTCCTTGGATAGGATCAGAAAAGCAAGTTTAAGTCAAACTTTGGTGGTACTGAAGATGTAATGGAGAAAGACTAACAGGCTTATCTAATGAATAAATCTTGAGGCTCAGACTGCCTTGCAGTGGTCTGACAAAGGCCACATCCCCATCCTAGTGGGAGGGCCTGTACCTGAGCTCAGCTTCCCAAGGGTCTGAGTGCACCTGCTTCTCCAAGAAGCTGGTATTTCCAGACAACTCTCTGAAGAGCTGGTGTGTTCACTCAGATTAACCTTTGACTCTCACCGCTCCCAAAATTATCCTCCCACATGTAATCAGAAGGTAGCCTAAAATGAATAGAACTTACAGAATAACATGTTCAGTGAAATAAGCCAGAATCAGAAAGTTAAGGGTTATATGTTTTCTCTCATATGTGGAAGATAGAGAGAAAAAAAATAGAAAAAAATGTCATGAAAATAGAAGGGAGACCAGTAGAGTAGAGGATGGAGTTCATGGGGAAGGAGAGGAGGGAAAGGGGAGATACTGGGAAATAAAATTGATCAACTATGCTGTGTAGATGTATGCATGTATCACAGTAAATCCCACTATTATAATTATAATGCACCAATATTTTTTTAAAGAAGGTAGCCTAGCAGAAGGGCAGTGTCCCAACCCTTGTAATAGAAACCCCTGTTGTGTACAGAAGCACTCTGTCCTCAAAAAAAAAAAAAATATCTCAGGGTGATAAGGAGACATCAGAGATCAATGCCTTCTCTTGCGGAAACTCGCTGCTTCCCTATGAGAGCCAATCCTCTAATAATCATACTCTGCACATGGTGGAATTCTGCCTAACCCACTTCCCTGTAGTTAATGGTGATTTTTAATCACTACAAATTCACTGTAGATTTTTGAGAGGTGAAATTTCATGACAGGGGTATTCACTATCAGAAAAGGGGTGCACATGAGAGAGAAGCAGCTAGAGTCATGGAGATAAGCCAGGAGTCGGGTCAGATTAAAAAACTATTAGAAGCCCTAAGCTTTGAAAGTGGCATGGTATTACCACTCCTCTTAGTGGGCCAAAATTAAATGAATACTTAACTATGAATAATAAAACATGTGCCGTGAGACTTCAGTATATTTTTTAAAGTATTCTGCGAGAAGAATCCTGGTAAGGTTCATTAAAGTTGAGCTATCTCCATCTTTATGCTAGTCTCCTTTGCTGCACCCATAGGATATGCTCCACCAGCCTGGTGGAGCCAGCACTTTCTAGATGAAAAGCAATAGGAATATTAAATGGGGCAATGGTGGTGAGTATAGAGTGGAGAAGAGAACTAAAAGGAGTGGGAGTGAATTCCCCTCAGAAGGGAATCAACTGGAAAAGTAGAAGGACCAGGCAAGGCATTAATCATAAGTCTGGTTTTGAAAGTGGGTGGTTGAGAACCAGTAATGGCACTATCAGAGAGGCAACGCATGGGCGGAGGAAAAGAGGGCAGGGGTGGAAGAAGAGGAGTAGAAACAGAAGGAAAAGGAAAACAATAATATTATTATTATAGTTAACATTTATTGAGCACTTACAAGGTGCCAAGAACACTTCTAAGCACTTTATTTGCATTTCTTCAAGTCTCTTGGCATGTGATTACTCACAGGAGGACTAGACTGCTTTACGTGAACATATTTATGGCTGAACATATGTTCTTCGCATTTCACTGGTGCATATATGGAATTTTCACAGAAATGTACGGCTATATTTCTCTTGTATACATAGTGACATTTAAATGCTTTAGGAGCTTGAGTGGATTGCTCTGGCCACATGAAATATAATTCATCCTCGGGCAGTTCATATTATATGAGTTAAAGTGAAAGATTCTGTAAATCATGGCTAAGACCAGAAGCAATCTGTCTTCAATTTCTGGCTTCAAAGGACCCAATATTAGGTGATGTCTGTGTGAAATGAGTGGGTTTATCTTTGTGTTCTGCTGGACTTTCTGGGCCACTATCTGGGAGTAATTCACTCTTGTGATTTTATCTGTTGACCCAGATAAAAATGATCCACTGTCAAGAACTTGTGGTGGCTTCTGATCATGCCCAGTGTTTTCCCCTCTTTTTCTTATTAAGCAATTGTCTGCTTGGCTTCTGTTTCTAAGTGTGAAAAACACCAGGCAATTAACATACCCCAAACAAACCCACTACCTCCCACCCACTTTCCAACACTATTCTGTGGTATCCCCAAAGAGCAACCCTTTCTGTCTCTCTGGATTCTTCCACCACAGAAATTAGAAAATCTGAAGACAAATATCCCTCACTAAATATCAGTAATTTATTTCTGAAAATCTTATATTCTGGCCAAGATACACTAATCAGTCTAGTTGTGTGTGTGTGTGTGTGTGTGTGTGTGTGTGTGTGTGTGATACTGTGGGTTGAACCCAAGGGCCTTCTACCTCCAAGCTACACCCTCAGCCCTATTTTATTTTTATAGGATCTCACTAAGTTGCCACATGCTGGCTTTGAAACTGAGTCTCCTGACTAAGCCTCACAAGTACTAGGATTGCAGGCACGTGCCACCATGCCCAGCAAATTTCCCATTATTTTCAATAATAAAATGATAAAGTGTTATGTGTGAACACTAACCCTGCCACAATCAATTTCATGAGTAAAACACATTTACACAAAACACCCACCTATATACAACTAACAAACTAACATGCTAGGAGGGAAAATATAAAAATGCTTCTTTCATAGTCAGTTTTTTCATCACTGTGACCAATATACCAGCTAGGACAAGCCAGAGGAGGAAAGGTTTATTTGGTCCACAGTTGCAGAGGTTTGGTTCATGGTTGGCCAGCTCCAAGGCAGAAAATCATGGTGGCAGGGTGTGGCAGAAAGAGAAAGCAGGGAGGGACAGAAATGGTCCCCAAGGCCACAATCCCAGTGACCCACCCCCACTAGCCACACCCCTATAGTTAACATCCTGCCTACAGTTAACATCCAGTAATTTAATTCAAATTATTAATCCATCAAATGGATTCATTCACTGATAAGGTTAGAGCCCTCATGATTCAATTCTTTCACCTCTGAACATTGCTGCACTGCCCACATATGAGCTCGTCTGGGACACATTCCATATCTAAACCATAATAAGTACCTACAAGTCTTCAAGTAATTAATCTGAGATTTTATGTGTGAATGTGGTACTGGGGATTGAACCCAGGGGAGTTTTACCTCTGAGATACACCTCCAGTCTTTTTATTATTATTATTATTTTAAATTTTGAAACTAGGTCTCTGTAAGTTACAGTGCACTGTCCTTGAACCTGCATTCCTTCTGTCTCAGTCTCCCAAGTACTGAGATTACAGGCATGTACCACTGGGCCTGTCTAAAATAACATGATTTTTAAAAAAACATGTACATAATAACATTTATGACATGGCATAAAAAACTCAAAATAATTAAAAAAAAACTTGTTGAAAAATGCTGCAAAGTTTTCAGTAAAAAGGAAGACCACATATTTTTCAAAAAATTAATACCTAAGCCAGGCGTGGTGGCGCACACTTTGTAATCCCAGTACTTGGGAGGCTGAGACCGGAGGATCCGGGTTCACGGCCAGCCTCAGCTACTTAGTGAGGTCCTCCGCAACTTAGTGAGACCCTGTTTCAAAATAAAGAATAAAAAATAGGGCTGTGGGTGTAGCTCAGAGGTAGAATGCCTCTGGGTCCAATCCCCAGTACCACACACGCAAAAAAATTTAATACCTAGTAGTTATACACATTTATGGGGTAGAGTATGGGATTTCAATACATATATACAAATGTGTAAAAGTCAGTTCAGGGTAACTGGCATATCTACCACCTCATATATTTATCATTTCTCTGTATTAGTAACATTCAAATTTTTCTGTACTAGCTATTTTGAAATATCCAATTAACTGTTGTCAACCATAGTTATCCTACCGTGCTACAGAACATTAGAAGAACATTAGTCAACTGTATCCCTATACCTCTTAACCATCTTCTCTCCATCCCTACCCATCCCTTGTACCTTTCCCAACCTGTGGTAACTACTATTCTATTATCTATTTCTTTGAGATCAACTTTAGCTTCTACATATTAGAACATACAGTATTTGTTTTTCTGTGCCTGGTTTATTTCACTTAACATAATGTCCTCCAGTTCCATCCATGCTGCTATAAATTGAAGAATTTTGTTCTTTATTGATGACTGAAAATTATTTGACTATGTTCATATTCTATATTTTCTTTATTCATTCATCTACCAATGGGAACCTAGATAGATTCTACCTCTTAGCCATTGTGAATAGTGATGCATTAAACATGCAAGTGCAGATATTTCTTAAGCATACTGATTTCAATTGCCTTAGATAAATCCCCTGTATTAGGACTGCTGGATCATAAGGTAGTTCTACTTCTAGTTTTTGAGGAACCACCATATTGTTTTCCATAATAGCTGTATTGATTTATATTACTACAGATAAATATCCCCAATGAACACAGATGCAAAAATTCTCAATAAAATACTAGCAAATCAAATCTGGTAGCACGTGAAAAATTATACACCACGATCAAGTGGGATTTATTCCAGGGATGCAAGGATATTTTAACATGCACAAAGTAATAAATGCTATACATTTAATCAACAGAGTGTAAAACAAAAACCATATGGTTATCTCAATAGACACAGCAAAATCACTCAATGAGCCCAGCATGCCTGTAATCCAAGTATGTGGGAGGCTAAGACAGGAGAATCACAAATTCGAGATCAACCTTGGTCACTTAGCGAGACCCTGTTTCAAAATAAAAGGGGACTGTGGGTGTATCTCAGTGGTAGAGTGACCTTGAGTTCAATCCCAGTACCACAAAAAATAAAAAAGAAAGAAAAGAAAAAGAAAAATCATTCAATGAAAATCAAAATCCCTGTAATAAGACCATTTCTTATAATGACATATTTCTCACCAAGTGAAGTGGAGACTTAAAGTTCCATGAAAGTTTAGGAGAGGAAAGGAATAGAATTGAAAAAGTCACTAATTATCATGAGTGGTGAAAGTTAATGGTGCTAGCAAGTGGGAAAGGAAGAGACAATTTCAGGTGTTATAGTCATTTATGCTACATAACAAACTTTTAAAATACCAATTAAATAATGATCTTATCCAACATCCCCCAACTAACTAATGGAAATTCAGTCTGTAAGTTTTAGAGCTCTTTCTTTCCAATTTGTAGTGTGCAAAATTAATAAAGGGCTCTCCTTTGACCATACTGATCTACTGACATGCTTCTTGCTTACACTGATAAAAGTCGTTTAAGACAGGCAGTGCCACCTCTTCACTGCTATAATAGCCTGGTGTTCTCAAGGCCAACTTCTTAGTGATTGGTAATAAACCAAATAGATGGGATTCAGTAACTCTTACAGGAGAGATTCAGCCATTTTTCAAAATTTCTTTACCTGGACTCATGCCAGTCTTATGACTGGCAAACCCTCATCCCCTCTCCAAGTCCCTCTTAGATCTGACTCTTTACCTCCTACCATATTCATATCTCCCTCCTCTTCCTTCTACCTTGGGAAAAAAAATACATAATATTACCTCTATGTGCCTTTAAAAACACAATACTGATTCCAGAGTGGAGTTAGGCAGGGCGGTTTGTGGTTTGCTTGATTCCTTTCTAACTCACTCGGTTAAAATCACTGTCTACATTATGAACAGACATGTTTGCAATGTGCAAATAATGCCAAACTCTTGCCTTCCGACTTCAGTTATCAAGATCAAAATAATGAATAGGACGAATAAGGTCATGGAGAGTCACAAACTTACTTCACCTTCCCCTTTCTTTCTAGTTCCAGCCACACTGGCTCTAGCATCCTGATCCACACAACACCAAGGTTTGACACCTGCTGGTCATTCCTCCTCTCTCCACTTCCTTCCCTGCCAATGACTCAATTTGCCCACATGGTGCCCACTCTTCCTTCAGATTTCAACTTAAATGATTCTTTATTAGGAAAATCCCTTTCATTTCCCAGACTTTAAGTCACTTTGTTAAACAAGAACTCTTCTCCCTCCCTGTGATTTTTCTTCATGACACTTAAAATATATTGTGGTTATAATATTGTTTGTGTGATCCTTAATTTATTATCTCTCTTCTATTACACTATAAAGTCTGAGAATTAAAAATCATATCTGTTACTCTTCCTTAATTTTTTAGTATCTAGCATACGTATGGCACATAACTATTTGTCTAATTAATAATAATGAGCCAGTTGTAAGTGTGAACCAGCATGGTTCACAGAATATCCCCTGCAATGGTAAGGTCTGAACCTGCTTCTGTGTTTCCCACTTTTTTCCTCTGATCTGAAACCTCACATTATGCTTCAGGCTCCCTAATAACAAGACATGTTCTTTACTTACATACATGCCCATTGAAGGGTTTTTGAGAACCAACCCTTTATTTGTTGTCTCCTCAAAGAGCTATGTAAAATAGCTGGTGTTCCTCTAAACTGAGTGTTTTGTGTCTGTCATGCCTCTCCTTGTCTGTCTGCAGGGGGAAAAAATGTTATTTTCTGCTCCAGTGATGTACTCTCTCTATCTAATATGGAAGGGGTTTTAAAGGCCCTCTGGTGGGAAGAATCTGTTCCTGCTTGTAGACTGAACTGGGCTCAGAGCCTCCATTTGGGCAACAACCATAACACTTACTGCACAGAATCATTAAACCTTCCCAAGGCAACAGTAGCTGGAAGGATTGCTGTTTAATCACTCTATACCCAATAAAGTATGGGTTACACAATATTTTTATAATGTCATGGTAACCTAATGACTCATCCTCTATTATAGGCCAAAATACTTGTGTCCATGACCAGGGTACATTGTCTTTAAAGCCGGGATGGAGGCACACTGACAGAATATGAACTACTCTCATTTTTCTAGACATTAATGATAACTACTCACAACATTTTCCCAAGTTACTGAAGAAACAGCCTTCATCCTTACAACATACGTTCATTCTATGCTGTGATTTTCACATTTTGAAATGGTTTCAAAATGATTACGTTTAAAAAGACTGGGCTTTTGATGACATTTGTGAAATATCTCAATCCGATCAATAAAATGTTTCCAATTCCTGCTGAAAAATGGCAGGCTTCCAACAAGTTTTCCTGCATGGGAGGACTCAACCTTACCCTGGCATAGAATATCCTGTTGCCTTCCTGATCTTTTATCAGTAATTTCTTCTTCTGAAACATAGTATTTTCTACACTTATATTTCTAATCCCTATTTCACTAATAGCATTAAAAGCAGTAGTTTTAGTATATTATTCACTATACCTGTTAAGAATAGATTTCTGTTTTTAATATACTAATCCACCCAACCTCTCTTAATATGTCTTTTACCATGTGCTAACAACACAAGTTATTGTCTTTCTCTTTCATAGACACAAAAGGATATATTTATTTTAAAATGTTAAATTGATTAAAACTACATCAAATAATTGCAGGCAACACAATGCATAATTTATCACCCAATTTTGTAGAACAGTGAGCACTAGAGAAGATCAAAGAAAAAAAGATCAGTGCAATTTGGAAAAAATTGAGATTTAAGGAAGGATTGGGTCTTAAGTGAGCCTAAAAGGGAATGCAGATTGAAAAGTTTACCTAAGGAGTAAAGATAGGAATGATGAGCATGTCCGCTAAAATAAATGATGTGAACACAAGTTCAGAGTTCAGAGGTACAGATAGAAAAGAATAATCATGGGACACAAGGTGGGATGAGTGGAATAAATGGCGACCGCTGTTGGGATTGGATTACAAATACAGCATTTGTATTTGAATTTTTCTAAAAAGCATATTAAATGCAAAATCCACTTGTGTTGTTTCCCATGTATTAAAATAGGAAGAAAATAGACAGTGACAGCAAGCCAGAAAGATCTGTTTTGAAATCATAGATCTACCACTTCTTGGCTGTGAAGCATTAGGTGATTATGTAACTCTTCGGAGCATTTGTTTTCTTATTTTTTCTTTTTTTTGTGTGTGTGTGTGTGGTACCGGGGATTGAACCCAGGGGCGTTCTACCTCCGAGCTACACTCCCGGCCTTATTTTTTTATACTTTATTTTGAAACCGGGTCTCACGAAGTTGCAGAGGGCCTCACTAAGTAGATGAGGCTGGCCAGGAACCCAGATCCTCCGGTCTCCACCTCCCAAGTACTGGAATTACAAGCGTGCACCACCACGCCCGGCTGTTTTCTTATTTTTAAAGAGGAAAAAGTTAACTCCTAAGTGTATTGTGATTATTCTACAAGATAGTGTATGTAAAGAACTTAATCATTCATTATTTATTTGCAACTCTTATTATATCCCACTGATGAATTTCCAGCACCCAGGACAGGGTGTGGCATATATTAAGTCTCAAATAAGTTTTCATTCATTTAATGAAGTATTACTTCTAAAAATTCCCTCCATCTCTCAGTCTTTTATTTGTCAATCTCATTTTTTTTAAAAGCAGGTAAAAGAGTAAGGATGATTCTATTAAACCATTTCTTCTAAAAATAAATGAAGCACAAATTCAAAGAATGTTCATTAATAGGATCATGTTCATATATGAGCCACACATATTGAACAAAGGATTGATAAATAGAACAAATGACAAAGTCAGCTATGACATAAGAGTTTATGATTGCATATGCTACTAGGAGATAATTGCCTCTTGAACTCTTTGTAATCCCCATAGAAATGTCTTAGAACTGAGGATTATTTACACTAATTTATACTTCCTTCCACATCTTCCAAGATTTTATAAATAAATTTAGTACAATATTAAGCATAAATTTCCAAATGTTCTTCAGTGTCTAGGATTTGTATGGTATGAATATTTAAGTAGGATGGTCAAATTCATTCTCCCTAAATGGTAAATTAAAACTAGGTTTTAGGAATATTTTATAATTTTGACTCAAAATATACAGTGGAATATAGAATATAATTTTTAAAAAGTGTTACTTTATTTCACATCTATTTCCTAGGAATTGTAAAATGGTAGCCTGTGAATGTATGACAAATTGATGAAGAAATCTGGTAACTAAATCAGCTTCCTGCATTTCAAATATCAGTGCAAAGAGGGCCAGATGGTGAATTGAAAATCTGCATGAGTATTGACTTTTAATGAAAACACTTACATGCTCTTCATGGCCACAATTAGTATAGCTTCTCTGCTCTTCTCCCTTGATGCTAGGACCTTGTTAGACTGACCTCTTATGTCAATAAAACCAGCTTGAAGTTCACATGCAAACACATTCATAGCAAGCAACCTCCCTTGTTAGTTAGGAAGGTTAATCAAGGTAAAGCCCTTGGTAGATGCAGTATATTCATTTCTAAATTGAAAAGTCCTCTTGATATTAAAGTTTGGAGGGGAAAATATTTGCTAACCCTATAAAATTGAATTACCATCAAGCAAGGGATGTGGTTCTGCATATTTCATACATGAAAGGAAAATATTTGGTGTCCATTCAATTTTTTTTTCTAAAGTTCTATCTCAAAGATCTCGCACATATATGAATGGAGAAAAGGCACTAAATTAATGCAATCCTCTTCCAATAGCTTCTCTCCCTTTCTTCCTGGAGCCCATTTTTTACTGTTTTTGTATGCAGGACATAGAACAGCAGTACTCAGAATTGCTATGCTTCATGAAAACCTCATCTGAGCAGCTGCTATTCAGAGCTGCTGGATCGAGATGGACATCTGTTATACAGATAGCTTGTTTTTACCAATATTAGTTTTCTTAAAACTGTAAGTAACATAGATTGGAATATCCATCTGTCCCTGCTCTTGGTGTGAATATGAGTATTGTAGCTTTCAGGCTTTACTTCTTCAATATTTACTTTCAGAAAAGCAAAATGAGAAAGAGCTGATAAGCCAGCAGCGGGTCTTATGCACCACAGAGAGGATGAAGGAAACCTGCATTTCATGCGGAAGATAGTGTTTCACTGATAACAACTATGAAAGCCATCAACTCTTCTTTCTTATTTCTAGGACATGAAGGATCTCATAAATGTTAAGCACCTTCAGCATAACCCTGTCTTTAACAGGATTTTCAGACTTATTGCATGTATCTTTTGATATCTACACTACCCAGAAAATGCTGGCTGCTATGGTCTACAGGAAACTTCGTAAAGAAGAATTTTAGCTTGATCTTTTAAAAAAATTTTTTGGATTTTGATGAGTAGAAAAAAGTAAGGTTGGTAATTATAAATGGAGGAGATACATGAAGGGGAAAAAGAGAGTAGGTGGGATGTGGCATCTGGGCCCAGATCATGGAGCTTTTAAAGTCATGTCATCTGTAGTCGGCCAAACTGCCTAGAACACGTTCTTCTTAATCTACTAGCATGTGACTTGGGACAAATTAATCTTCCTGTTCCTCAGTTTAGTCACCTATAAGATGGGGGTAATGATAGCCTTTACTACTAAATTCGTTGTGCAAATTAAATTAGTACATGTAAAGAACTCAGTATCATTCCTGGCATAGAGCAAGTATTTAATAAAAATAAAATATTGCTATCATCAACATCATCATTATTGACACGCAAAATATGTTTGTTGAATGAATAAAAGAATTCAAGAATGTTTGAATTAATGGCAGTAAAGAGATAATAAGATGAGAAGCCCAGACAAAGTGGACGTAATGAGAACTATACTTGGAAAGATCCTTCCAGAGCCTAATTTGCCTGGGTATTTGCTTGCTTGCTTGTTTGTTTGTTTGTTTGTTTGTTTGTTTGTTTGTTTTGAGTTCTTTCTTTATTATTAGGCTCTGTGAAGCCAGAGGAGAACTAAGGTCAACTACAGGCTGTTGAAAGCAAGGCCTCTGGACTGAGACAGATCTGCATTTACATTCTAGTTCCAGCCCTGACTCCTGCTGACCTTGGACATTCATTAGGACCTCGGTTTCCTCAATCAGAAAATCAGGAAAATTCATAAGTTTACCTCAATTCCAGTACTTGGGAGGCTGAGACAGGAGGATCACAGGTTCATGGCCAGCCTTAGCTACTTAGCAAGACCCTGTTTCAAAATAAAGTAAAAAAAAAATTAAAAGGGGCTGGGGGTGCGCTCAGAGACAGAACTCTTCTGGTTTAATCCCCAGCACAAATTAAACAAACAAACAAATAATCTGTTAAAGGAAGAATCAATTCATCCTCTGGGGTTGCTCCCTGGTTAACTACAGTGAGTAAAGACCAAGACATCTGTGGTCCAATTAGCAGCAAAGCATTATACTACTGACCCAATTATTAATCAATAATGACCCCGAATATCTAGAAGATCTGCACAGTAACTTTTCAAGAGAGTTTTCTTATAAGACTACCTCATTTGGTTTACATAGCACTTTTAACGTGCGGATTCTATTGTTACATTTCTTTACTTTATAGATAAAGGAACGAATCTTCCCGGAGAGGAAGGAATACTCCCAAAGTCCTGTAGCCAGTCAGCGGTATGGTCAAAATTCTCACCTTGGTTTCTGGTTTGAAACTCCACGGTCTTTCCATTTTATTATTGCATGTCTGGAAATTAGTTTCTCTCTAAGGCCTTGTCTGTATAAATGAATTATGATGAAACACTTGATGGCTTTTCCAATATTGAAAATTGAATTTGACCAATTGACTTTTTCACTCATTCTTGCCTCTGATTTAGTTAGAGTGTGACTCCCCCAGGATCTCATGGAAAAAAAAAAAAAAACTAAACCAGAGATGGTTCCGTTCCCAGGTATCCTTTTGGAGGAAAACTGAAGGTTATTTGTTTGGTTGTTAGTTTCAAATTGACCCAATTTGCTTGACCTTCGGCTGGTCCTGAATCAAGTGAGAAGCAGACCGTGATGAGAACGTTGTCCGGCAGAATGGTTCTCAATGTCTGGTGTTTGGGCCAGCAACAACAGCATGTCCTGGTAGTGTGTTAGACATGCAAATCCTCAAACACCATCCCAGACCTAATCTATACTGAACTCAGGGTGAAGCCCAGCCATCGGGGTTTTAAAAGGGCTTCCAGGTGATTTTCATACACATTGAGTTTGAGAACCGCAGACACAGGAGCATGCCTTTAAAAGCAATGCTATATTCCTTGACATTCCGATTTCTCAGATTATTATAGTTGTCTAATAAATGTTTCATAAATCAATAAATGAAGGATCACATGTGGTAGGAAATAGCACTATCTGCAGCTTAAAACTTGCATACAACTTTATTTTCACATTTGCAGTCTATGGAATTTTCTTTTCAAACCTTGACAGAATTCTTAAAATATTTATTGGATGGCTGTCAATGCATTGCCTCTGGAAATTAATAACTGACACACTTATGTGCTGAGGGTGGTCAAGGAGAGAAGATTGTCTGGATAGGATGCCTCCAAAGAGATAAAAATAATTAAAGAACTATTGAAATAAGAATTCCCATGAAAAATGAAAAATGAAAAATAATAATTAATATTTCTTTTTTTATGTTTTTATTGGTGCATTGTAGTCTCACATCACAATGAGTATCAGTTTGGTGTTAACATACATGTACACAGCTCTTGGTGTCCCTCCCCCTCCGCCTCCCCCCTCCCCCCCACATGTAGCACTGAGAATGATGTTGGTATAATCTCACATATACACATTGTTTATGACAGTAATTCCATAGATTCACTTCTTTCTTACCCTTCCCCTTCCCTTGTACCCCTTCCCTTGCACCACTGAGGGTTCTCCGTTGTCACTGGAGTCCCTTTTGTGTCCCCACTACTCTCTAAGTTGCCCATATTAATGAAAACATATGTCCCTTTTTTTTGTGATTGGCTAATCTCACTTAACATAATGTTCT